>JADOBS010303887.1:0-32331 GCA_015708375.1 Cydonia oblonga | reverse complement strand
GCCCTTAAAGTCTAAGGTCCAAAATTTAGGACTTGATGCATAGAACAAGTTAGCAATTAGAATTTCCTCACACCATTCTCCACCAAGTGGGATTGGTACCCAGGATGAGATCATGTTTGGCAAGAGAAGTAACGGCGTTAAATTTATCTTTCCATTGAGTAAGATGTGACCAAACTAATTAACAACATAATATTAAGTTCCTGTTACATTTCCGAGCCAAAAGAAAGGGCAACTCAAAGGGCTACATGTTACACTCGGATCACTGCACGATGTCAAAAATGAATAAATAGTCTCCCCTGCAGAACACGTTTAAATGTTGTGCATTGAGCGTATGGTAGGTAACTCATCGGAAGCTCAACACGCGCCCGTTATGCATGTAAATGCTGTAAATGAGCAGTCAATGTCAGCACAGATAACAGAGGCTCAACTTAGTACTGCATTTCCATTTTGAGCGAACGGCAGCATGTTGTGTAGCATCTTTGGTCAGTGAATGACAAAGCTCATCGGACCTCCACTAGCAGTGGAAAAGAAAATCAGACACCTCAATAACATGGCAACTTACAGGCACGAGGAAGGATTCTACCGAGTCCATGCACCACCATAAGGACCAAAACTATTGGCACCATCTTGGGAATGTCTCCGTCTCCTCATCTTCTTTTTTCCCTTGTCTTTCCTTGATCCATTTTCCTCATGCCTGCTCCTCTCTCTCCTTGAGCCATTTTCTTCATATCTGATCTTCTTCCCCACCTCCCCATATTCTTTGCCCTTCTTACAGGACTTCTCTTTAAAAGAAGCTTTTCTCTTCCTTTCTGATGATCGCCCACTGTCACCTGCAGCAGAATCATGTCCCCGTGGCAGGGGATCATCTTCATCGTTGAATTGCCAATTGCCCAGTAACTCCTGTGGATCATGTTCTAGCTGTACTAGCTCCCCTGCTCCAGGAAGCAAGCTATTGAAAGTTGCCATTCCAGGCCCTCCTTTGCGTTCCACCAGCGCTGAATCAGGCCTAATTATAGTACCGAGAATGCTCCTGTTTGGCCCTAGGCCCATAATGACCTTAGGGTTTGTCAATGTAGTGTAAGCCATTGAAAAAGCTGATCTAATCTGCAACATATATAAAAAATGACGTGAGGGAGGAAATGATGGGAGGTGGAGTAAGTAAAAGAGAGATCAGTAAATTATAAGATTTGGATTCGCAAGTGTTGCAAGCCAACTGTCTAACTGCTTGAAGCCAATGAACATGCAATAGTGCAAGTGTGCGACCATAAACATATGGCACTCAGGCACCTCAGACATGTATTAACTATTAACTGACATGTCTGCTCCAGAACCTTTGAGGCCTTATGGGCAACAAAGAGCAATGTGTGTGAACTTTTGTGTAACTGCATGCGCACATGCACACACAAAAGATCTGTTCGACAAGTACTACTGAACAACAATCGCTTAATCTGCAGCTGGTCATCAATCAAATCGACACTTTACATCATTAAACTTTATAAAATGTATATTAAGGCACCCAGCGGAAAACTGGAGGGTGAGAGATCATAAATCATTCAAGCAACCTGAAAATAGTTGAAGGAGTTCTTCCCGACATCATTCTCCGGTGCCTATATAATAAAACATAAAAAATGGTCAATTATATCTGAAGAAAGAAGCAAGGATCATCACCCCTATTGATTTAAGTTCTTTCTGATCCCTGACACTGTTCTGCAACAGGGCCCAGAGATGTGAAAGACTGTAATTTACTAAAACAGCAGGTTCACATAAAATTCATTATTTTTGACCATGTCAATCAACTTCCTTGCAAGCAAATAGTTAACTAGGGTAGGGATTAATCCAATTATTCGGAGGCCTCCCTGGGAATGTCAAACTTGCATTACTTGTATATATACTAACTGGAAACCGAAAAAACCAAGCAGCACTTCAAAGAAAGAAGATGGCATAATTAATTAAGATGGCATAATTAATTAAGTGCTTTGATTTTTCCAGTCTCCTACAAAATAACCATTCAGAATGAAATCACAAACAGACCTGGGGGTCCTCAATGGCAAGAAGAAAAGGTCGTCCATTGGATAAGAACCTGAGAAAGGACCAATCAATTGCATCAGTCAGCTATAACTTTGATCAAAAGAAATAATCAAATTGTACATTAAAAAAAGAGCGAGAGAGAGAGAGAGAGAGAGAGAGAGAGGGAGAAGAATCCGAGAGAAAAATATCATCACTTTCTCAAGAAGGTTGTTTATTTTATACCCTTTTACACTCTTTTTGAAAAAGGTGCCTGCCCCATTGCACGATACACCAACATCTGAAGTGTTCAATTTGCGTCCATAAAAATCAAAGAAGTTTACCTATTTCAGAAACAAACAGATAAACAAAAACATAAGCAACAAACTCAATGACTTTTCATATCCCTTAGACAAATCCTATACTGATATATGAGGTTGAGAACTAGAACAATGAAGTGAATTCTATGGTCCACCAAATTCTGGTTACAGTTTACTACAAACCCTGGTTGCTGGGATAAAGTGCAAGTTATTTGACTTGTGATTTTAAGCAATAATAAAGGTCCAAAGTTTTCCTTCTATTTGATCTAGAAAAACTTACCAAAAGAACTCCCAAGTTTTGTTCCGGAGGTCGACATTCCCTGAGGCTCTGTAGCATAAATTAATATACAAATCAGGGATAAAATATTAGGAAAACTAATGAAAAGTCCAAAAACACTTCTCTTTTAATGAAAAGCCATTTTTAAAAGTATAGTGAATAGTGTCAGGTAAAGGTAAAAAAATGGTTTTTCGTTAAAAGTGAACATTACCGGGAGCTTTTCATTAAAACTCCCTAAAATATTTACTAATCATGAGGAAGTTGATCTATTTATCTGAATTTCACAATTACAGAAGTTGTTGGCTGCTTATCTATCATCCAAACAAAAGATCATATTTTGTGTAGGACTATTTCATTCAAATTTCAATAATTTCTCTTTGGATCTCATTTGCAATCTTAGGTTGATCCATTGTCTTCCACTGGAATACTCAATGAAGCAGCATGTTTACAGATCCAAACAAGAGCCATGCGTTACAGATATATACATGGCAAGAAAGAATCGCATCAAATCTTAAAATGCATATTTAATAATCACTCACATGCAACATTGCCATGATCATTGTAAGGAGAGCGTAGGAACCTAATCCACCAGAGTATACCTGCATGTGTTATCAGAATCTTGAATTAGCTCACTGGAAAAAGAATAAAGAAAAAGAAAGACGACTTAATCTGTTAGACTGGAAAGTCATACCTCATTTAGCTCTCTCTGTTGTAAAAATACTTTCAAAATCAAACATAAAGGCCGCAAAGGAGGCCACTTAGATACTGCATCCTGAAAAGGGACCACAGGATAGTGTCAAAGGAGACTGGAGATAGTTAAGGTCTCTTGCTTTATATGTAACCTATATACTATAACTGATTCCTCACATAGCTTTTCTGGTTTTCTTTTACTAGGTGAAAGATATTGTTTGATATTCTCTGACTTTGCAATGTTTAACTTAGCAAATTAATAAAAAATTTAATTGCACAGCTTACCAAGTTATCTTTTACTACTGCTTGTCACTCTTCTGTAATCTTGTTTCACTACAAACATTCTTATATAACTATTGTTCAAAATACCATAACTACATATGAAACCATATTAAACAGTGATCAAAGCACAAAGTTGCAAACGACAAGGTTAACATTGTTCAAAGGCACATAGCCAGGCTTTGATCTATATTAAAGAACCTACAATATTCTTTCAAATACATAGTAGATGACAAAATATGCAACAAACCTGAATAAATTCAGCAGCTTTTGGTCCACCTTCTATGTCAAAACTGTGAAGGAAGATATAAAATTATCAATTTACTTACTTGAACATGTCAATTGAGCTGAACATATCACAGGCACTGCTTATCAATACATTGTAGTATTATTAACCCAAACTATATCAATACATTGTAGTATTATTAACCCAAACTATATTGCCAAAGATAGAAGAGTAAACCTTATGTCGAATGCAATGCCACTGGTTTTCTCTACAAACTTAATAATGGGTACACGTGCCTTTCCAATAACCTGCGGAATCCACATAGAACAAATATAGAAGCTGAAGTTTGTCCGCAATAATATTTCAAATAAAACTTGAGGCACACCTGTATCCTTTTTGCCAATCCCATCTGTGACAATGCCCTAGAAAGGGCCTTCAATCCTTCCTGCGGTGTTTTGACGCCTGACCCCATAATGACAGCCTGCGAGCAATACCAATCAACCAAATGCGTCACTTAAATGGACACTTGAGCATGCATTATAGACAAGAATAAACAAATTTAAATGCAAATTCAAACTTCAGTTCCTAACTTATACTAGCATAAAGATCAACATACTTACATCAATATCACTAGCAGGAAGATATAGCCCCGTCTTGAAGGACCCAAAAACTTCAACCTATAAAAGCAACATTCATTGAACAACATCACCGAACTTTTTCGTGCTTAAAACCACACACACCCGCACTTCTGCACCCAAACAAGAAAAAAGAAAGTACCTTGGACCGAGGAAATATATATTTGATAAGTTCCGAGACCCGTTTTACTGCTGCACTGCGTGCCTCTTGTTCTTCTGGAGTTGGAGACAGAAAATCACAAAAATCCACAATCTCTGCAATATCCAAAACAGATAAACAAATCTGAAGTTACATATATACACCAGATTACAATTACACAATTTTCTCCTTAGAAATACATTGAATTTCTATACAAGTAAAAGAACAAAACAAAAAATATGAGCTTTCGTCTCCGTGTATAAGTAGATATATGTATGTATGTATATCCATGCAGTTAAAATTGCAGAAAGTACCTTTATGAAGCTGAAGCATAGGGCTCCTGAATTTACAATGGCCGCGAAACCACCCGCTCTCGAGCTTCGGCTCTTGAGGAGCCGGCGTCGTGGGCTCGGATTGGTGAAGCGGCGGCCATGGCTCGGCTAGAAGGTCAGAAGACGAGGAGGCACGAATTGGGTTGGGTTCATCGGCGACGACGTTGAGGGAGAAGAAATCGGGGGCGGCAGTGTCGAAAGGAGCGCAATGGGGAGTGGAGAGAGTAATTTCGTTTCGGAAAACGGAGTAGGGTTCGAGGTCCTCGGGCGGCGGCGGAGATTGGTTGGGGGTGGGAAGAGAGAGGGCGGGTAGGGTTTCGTAGAGAAAGCTTTGGGTCGGCGGCTCCTCCATGTTACAGTGGAGGATACGGCGGTACGGGAATTGGGGTTCGCGAATCTTGCGACTTGTGAGGGTTTATACTTTGTAAGCTGTAACCATGTGTTCTTCTAACAACACAAAGAAACTTGAATGTTGGTCAAATAATGACTCTGTTACGTACGGGAAATATGAAAAATTGGCGACAAAAGAAATACCATTTTTTTTCTTTTCCGTCTGAATTTTTTTATTTTTTGTTTGTAAAATCTCAACAGTACAAAAGAAATTTATTGATATACATATGAATTTTGAGAAATTTAGAAAATTAGTCAAATTTTGGAGTCTATTTAGAATTTTAACCAATCATTAATTTTTTTTTATAATTATAACCAAAACTTGACATAAAAATACCACAATACCCTTTCTTAACTAAACTAATTACAAAACTACATATTTTTCATTGTGTAGTATCTCCTTTCGATTTTTCATACTTCTTAATTACTTTGACCGCGAGACATGAAATGATTGAAATGATTAATCTCGTCTACCTGAAAAGGTAAAGATTCAAAAGTAATACAATGTAAGAGATTGCAAACCATAGATCATTAGAAAACTAATCACATGAAAAATGCTACAGTAGGGTTCAAGATTCAAGACCAAAGCCAGTAGCTTTGTTGAAACCATGGTGGATTCCTGTACCCCAACTACTGTAGAGATCTAAGCATAGAAACCTCACATAGATTTCAACTTAAAAGGCGGAGGCTTGGACAAACCGTTCCATGAATAGCCCCATCTAGGCGTGAGACGAAGCCTTACGAGACCTTAAATAATAAGGGACTGCTGAGAAACACAGGGGGAACATGAGACTGTTGGGGTTTTAAAAATAAAAGAAAAACAGACTTGGCTAAAAAGACGTCGTTTTGGACCAAGTCATTAAAAATAAATAAATTAAAGACTTGGCCAAGACAACATTGTTTTGCACCAAGTCTTTAAAAAAAAAAATTCCCTCCTCTTCTTCTTCGAGGTTGTCTTCCTCGTAAAGACACTGCACACCTTGCAACCCTAAACCCAAATGACAGAGCTTTTGACTTCGATTTACCTAGGCAACAAAGCATTTGACTTCGATTTTGGGTCGCAGATGGATCTAGGAACGCCCGCCAACTACCTTTAGGCGCTCCTCAGTCGCCTAGGCTCACCTCGACCATGCCTCGACAAGTTTTCGCCCACTCCCACTGGGCAGAGGTGTTGTCACTCCCACTCAGCCTCCAAAGCTGCTTAGGCTTTCCTTAGGGCACATCTTTTAAAATACTGATTAGACCTTCTTTTTTTTTGTCTAGTTCTCTTTGCTTCATACCCTTTAAAATCTACTCGAGTTCATCTCTTTACTTCTCGAGAAATAGGGCACCAAGTAAAATACACACAAGATAAACGAGATGGCTCACCAATCACTCGAGATGGGCGGCTTCAGTTGTTGTTGAAGAGAAGATATTCTTACTTTTGTTGTTTCGACCACTTCGACCATACAGCCCATACACCAAAAAATCATACACCAAAAAATACGCCTAACGCACCCCTTTCCTTCCGGGCCCATTTTTCCCACCGAACTCCACTCTCTCTAGGTCCCACCCTCCTCTTTCTTTGCTGTAATCCGAGTTCCGGACATAAAAATGTCTCCTCCATGTAGCCTGAATTTACTTTTATTTCCAATAAAAAAATGGACTTGTACATGAAGTTAAATACGAAAATGGATTCTTAATTTATTTTTGATGTTCTTGTTTAATTTTCAAATCAATGTTATAATATAAGACAACTAAAAATAAGAAATTCATTGTCACCTCATCTTGAAGTCAAATTAAGCACGTCTTAAGTTTTTGGTTTTTGAATTAGTAGGGCATAGCACACAACCATTCCGCACATGTCAAAAAATAAGATAATTAAAAAAATAAATTATTTTTTTAATCAACATGTGTCAAATAATAATATCAAGCAATACCTATATATTAAAAAGGATATTATGACAGATTTACTTAGCAATGATGGTATAATCTTTCTAGTTTTTGGTTTTTACAAATTGTTTACTAAGAGGGATTTCCTGCAGCAGAACTCGAACCTAAATTTTGATTTTGCAAAGAGAATAATCATTATCAACTCAATCAACCCTCGTTGACGGTATAATCTTTATATTGCTTCAACCATTGTGGCACTTAGAGGGGGGAATTATAAACTTATCAATCAAGTAAAATTACCTGACTTTAGTTCTTCAAGTACGATTAATTACCTAATTTAACTACTTCATCCCCAAAATTCTTGCTCATAACATCTCTAACTTCTACTGTTGGTTGTGCGCAACAATGAAGTGATTTTCAAGTAGATGCCGCCTAACTTCAATTCTTCTAAAAATTACCAAGTTTTTGTTACCAAAATAATTATGTACAGTGCCAGCCCCCGCCAGGTTATTCCTAGGAAGCGAGGACTATTTTACATAGGCAAGTTATTTTCTAAAATTAGAATCCAAAACGAATGCAGGTGCAAGTCCTCTTGCTGCACCTATATATTTTGCTGCTACAAATTTAAAAAAATGTGTTTAATCACAACGTTAATCAAATTGTGAGGTGACGGATTATACTGTAACTTCAGTGACAGAGAGTATTTATCCCTAAATCTGAAGCCTCAATTTGAACTTCTACGATGTCCTCCCCACTTGACCTCCCAATGGACAATCAAAGTTTGTTCACACAATCAATAGTCCTCGTGTACAACATGTTTTATGACGCCTTCGTTTCGGAACCCGGTCCTCCTCTATTTTCAGAGCTTCTAGCTAAGATCATTGCATGCATCTCAATAGTCATTTTGTTATTCTTGATGTTCAATCACATTCTCAATGTGTCCCTTGCCTGGCTCCTAGAAATGATCCCAGAACGTGACCTTGAGGGAGGAGACATCATTTACGGGCCTCGAAGAAACACCATCGGTTCAAGTCCCTTTCGGATAGCTATAGTGCAAAATATGCAGCGGCTGGGAGTGATAAAGAGACTCATGGCGGATTTCGATGAAGGAAGAGGGCTGAGGCTTAGGGCTTTGAAGAAACTGCCACCATTAGTGAATTATGGAAGCTGTGAAATAAGATCATCAAGTTCATCAACGTGTACTGCTTGTGCAATTTGTTTGGAGGATTTTGCAGATGGTGATTCATGTCAAATTTTTTCACTTTGTAACCACATTTTCCATTCGAATTGCATTGATAATTGGTTGATGAACAAGCCAACTTGCCCAGTTTGTCGAAACTGTATCATCGATGCATGACGACTTTTTTTATTTTTTATTTTTTTGAATTTTGAATTTTTGAAAATTGTATTTTGTGAATCTGTCTAACAACTGTAAATACCAACATTCTTTCAAGGCATGTTAACCGTTTGCAACCACTTTAGCAAACACTTTAAGCCAAGCAATTACCCTAGTTTTGGGTTTTAAATGGAGCTTTGTTCATATATTCGATTCTTGGTTTGCAATCATATAATGAATTTAAATTAAGGGAAATATTATTGGCACTATAAAAATCTCATTTTGCACGCAAACTTTCTATAATTGGAAAGAAAAATACACTTGTGAGGAGTGATGTGAGGAGTGAGATTTTTGAATTACTAATAACACTTCTTTAAATTAATTAGATTAGTAATCAAGGCCTCCAATAAGGAAATGTGACGACTCTTTTTTGAACTATAACTTTCACAACAAACTATAAACCTTTTGATCTTAAGTAGAAATACCAACATGTTATTTATACGAAATATGAAATGCAGAAAACCTCAATATAGTGTTGAAAAATAAGAAAAATAAAGAGTTATTTCCTTAGTGTATAAAAGGAAATTTCTAAGTAACTTTTTAGTAATACTTGGCTACCCAATTAGTAATGAGTAGGAGCTTCTGCTTAAAATTTTTGATTGTCGATTTATAAAACTTCGTGTTTATGATTAGAATCGTACAAAGTTATTCATAATATGAACAGTTCTAAAATCTTATGATTTGACATGAAAAGTTTTGAGTAGGAGTTCCTACTCATCTTTGAGTAGCCAAGCATTGTTCATAATATTTTTAGCACATAACTAGAGGTCAAAGGTCATGGATTAGAGCTCATTACAAGAAAATTCAAACAACCCAATCTATTATCATAGCAAGATTTCAAAGAAACGGGTAAGCAAGTGACTACCAACCACATTGATGCTATTTTCTAAATTGCATCTTACCACATCAACAATAAAGCAGGTGTGAGATTTTTATAACAAAAAATCCCGATGGTAGAACCAGTCAATATAAGACATATTTAATGTTTTTTTTTTTCACAATTTAGGATTCTTGTATTCCTTTAGATCGTTAATACAAGTATATGCATGGTGTGTTAGTTTCTAACACGAGTAAATTGAATTTTGACATGATAAACCAGTTTAATTAGTATTATATGAAGAAAAAAAAATTAAAGAGTAATTAAATGTGTGATAGGTGAATGGGAATGATAAATATGACTAGCTAGAGAGGCCCTAATCCTACCAATTTGGGGTAAATAAAATTGTTAAGTTTCTAAACTCAAGTTTGCATCATCTTTCCTATAACTTAGACTTAGTAATTTAGAATACCGTCCTTTAATAAAATAAAGTAAGCTCCCAAAACGCGGTTTTTTTGTCCTCTTAGTTAACATAGAAATTAACCGTTCCCGAACAACGAATTTAACGATCTCCAACGTCTATACCTGTAACAAAGAGAAAATAACTAACCACTCCAGAAAAAAGGGTAGAAACAGAGTTTCATGTTTATGTCATCAAAACAACATGCTACTTTCTCTACTTCTTGAAAATGTTTGTTTAAACCGCAAAATCTCGAATATGGGTCTAGCAGTTTTGCCGTTCAACAACTTCATAGACAAATACCAAGCAAAGCAAAGCATCCATGTCAGATTCCCAATCCTTCTTTGATCATAGATCGAGCAAACACTAGCAATCTCATTCTTCAACACCATGAACATGTTTGAAGCCATGAAGGTCGTCACCCCACCTCCTGTTTTTTCTCTTCTTTCTTTCATCAGCACGATAATTTTCGTATATGTCTGCATCATAGCATTCTCCATCATGCTTTTGTTGATCGTCATTGCCCTCCTTTACATCATCTGCGAGTTTGTTTGGACGCCCTTTTACGAGAGGAGAAGTAATCCTGATCCCGAAGCCGAGGATCAACAACAATTATCTCGCCCAAACAACGGTTCAGAATGGATTGACCAAGCTACATTTTATCAAGCAGCCGTCCTTCATAATTTGAGGGTTTTGGAAATTTTGGACTCGATTGTTGAGGTTTTGGAGGAAAGAAGAGACGAAAGGCAGCAGCGAGTAAGGGAACAAGTGTTGGAGAGCAAAATGCCACCACCTATCGCTTATGGAAGCCAAGAAACTGAAATTAATTGCAAGGATTGTGTTATTTGCATGGAGGATTTTGAGAACGACCAATTGTGTCAAGTTTTTCCCTCATGCAATCATACGTTCCATTCCAGTTGTGTGAACACTTGGTTGAAGAAGAGCCTAACTTGCCCGATTTGTCGTAATACTGTATTGGATTTATGAGGCATGCATAAATCTAGGTCAAAAAATTGTAGATATACAAGAAGTTTAATCATTTATTGGTTCGCTTGTCGTCTTCAGCAAGATCCTACCATGGTGCCGGGCCGTTTCTTCCCTATGTCGGTAACTTTGAGGTGATGGAGTTGTGAAAGTAAAATGCGATGAAGGTTTTGGTTCTCCGGTGAGGTAAAGCGGACATGATGGATGGTTGTTTGAAAAAAAAATTGGTTGTTTGGGGAAAGTCTTCAATGCCACTTAAGTAAGAAGGTGGGGTTCGAATTTTCAAGGGGTTGTGTCTCAAAATGATGCATTTGGCTGCATCTCATGACTTACATGAAATGGAGAAACTGGAACCCTAGCATCGCAAATCAATCATGGGTCGACAAGCGGAAAATTAAGACATATGGTGATGTGTAATTGGTTTGTAGCACTAAAGTGGCAGTGCCCCTTTTTATTTATGCAAGTCTATCCTAGAAGTGAGCCGCTACGTGTGATTGAGTTTTGATTTTGCTAGAATTTTCTTTTATGCCATGATCATGCTTGATTAGTATCTCACTTTTGAAAATGGATGTAAACATTTTCTCTTCAACCCCATATTGTTTGAAGAAAAAAGAAATTTTAAATGCAACACCTTTTGTTATTTGTTAATTTACTTGATACTTACGAGAATTCGTCCAACTAACGTGTATGTTTTTGTGTTCAATTCCCAAAAAAAAAATTAACACAGAGCATCCGTGTTTACCGAGATCAATTATTTGATTACTCCTTACTCATAGTGGATCATGATTTCTTTAAGGAAAATAATTTTTCTTTTTCCATGCACATCCATGCATGTTTTTGACATTTGAATAAAATAAATAAAAAATTAAGAGACAAAATTAAAAAAGGTGTGCAAAAAAAAAGAAGAACTATAGTGTATAGATATTATTTCACTTCCTTTAACCTAGTACATCAACTTGAGTTCCAAATCACTCTCTTCCCCAAGTGCCCTCTAGGAGGGGCAGTCTACCACAAGATCGAGTTGGAGCCTGGAGCCTGGAGCCAAACCCTTTTTTTTTACTTATATGACATGGATACACTGTTGTGGTGGTGTTCCATGTCAATGAAATAATGATATGTGGAAGTTTGTCGATATGCCTTTGTTTTATTAGGACGGAAGATCACATGATGGTGTATACCATGCTATGTAAATTCTCATCTTTTTTTTTTTTAATTTTTTTTTATAGTCTCACAATCATAAATTTGTTAATGCGAGACGAAGAGAAATGTCAAACTTTTCTTTTGTATGTATGTCATAAAAATATATTTTGATGACATTTTTCTATTACTATTTTCATAATACAATCTCTCAAGACTTCTATTAACAAAGTAGAACCCAATCACTAAAGACTCAAATATCACACACGTTGATTGGAAAAACTTATTTTTGACGAATGAAATATAAGAAATCGATTGTTTGGAGATCCACATGAGATATAACTCTATACTTTTTATCATTTGTATCGATTTTATGATGTTCATAATGCTAGTTGCACACTAGTACCACGAGACAGTTTTGGTAGACGACAGTTAAAAACGTGAAGATATTTCGGTGAAACTCTATCAAAATATTTCATTCTTTTTGACATGTATCTACCGAAATGATGCTTTAAGCAAGCCAGTACCGTAATTGTTTTGAACACTCAGTAGCTACTAATCGAAAATGTGCAAGTTTTCAGCAATTATCAATCGAAGTTATTCGTGACGAAGATGAATTTGTGTTCTTTTTCTTCTTCTAAACAATAGAAGAGTTTGTGTTTTTAGGGTGGATATCGAATCTTATGCAGAGAGGGTGGTGTGAAAGTAGTTTGGGTAAGTTAGATGGGTATATTAAGATAATTAATAAAGGCAAGAGAAACACAAACTAGAATACTGAAGTTGGGGTTCGGGTTTCACCATAAAACCAATGGCAATGTGGGGAGTAGCTTAACTTGAGTTTCTTCTCACACTGATGTAACCAACCTGCTCTCACACCATGAAGAAATTGGAGTTCTACCATAAAATCAATTGGCAATATGGGGAGTAGCTCAACCTTTTATAGGCTCTTATAAGGTTTATCCTTTCACCGATGTGAGACTCTTTTACCTTTACATCCTCACAAATACCAAATATCATTATACAATTGGCGGAAGAATATATTTTTCAATATCTGCTTATGTTTATGACAAGTAAATACCAACTTGTTTGTCGAATTGTTGACTCTAAAAACTACCAAGCCTACGTGGCACACAGGCAGAGTATTCTATGAGCTAACTACGTCATTCGGTCGTGTGCGGGGCATGCTAACTAGACGGCCGAGCTCGGCCGGTGAGTAAAATTTGATGTTGTGGTGCTGAGCGCGCTGCTGACTTCTGTATCTCGCGACTGCGGCCGAGAAAGGAACGGGTCTCGGCCTTCAGGTTCTACAGTCTGAAGATAAGGCTGCTAATCTTTACGAAGTTCACAAATCGTCGGGGCCGGATTCGGTCACAGTGATTGTATTTGTAAGGGTGAAATCACGCCGAGTCGACACCAAAGTATAGGGGCACAGATACTCAAAACAAATATATGTCTTGATCGTGAATGTAGTTCGGCCGTCAGAATGCCGAACTCTAAATCCTACTTATGAGTATCCAATCATAAACAACTCGGCGTTTAATGTGCCGAGCTTAGTAACCTGTAACACCTCACTTTGCCGAGAAGGCTGATGAGATGACCTCTGCCAATAAGGACCCAAAAGTCGTTCTCGACCGAGACTTGGATAAATAACCAGTCGGCCCTTTCGCAGTGCTGTTTATCCAAACTGAAGATGCTCCGCAGTCGGCTGGTTCTACGGCGATAGTGTTGTTTATCCAAACTGAAGGTATCACCGATTGCCTTCACAGTGTTGTTTATCCAAAATGAAGATGTGTTGGCAAGAAATGGGAGAAGAGTAGAGTTCTCAAGGTTGTTGAGAGGTTTCGCGTTGAGCGAGGGTTTGCGCAGGGCAGATTTGTGTGTTGAATTGGAGGGCTCTCTCGTTGCCACTACCTCTGTATTTATAATAGCAAATATGAATGAAACCATATCCGGACTGGGACTCCTCGTCCCAATCCAACCTTATCTCGACCAATCCTACTCTTACTAAGGCTATGAATCTATCCTCCTTACCAGGCTGTATTCATCATTCCTAAAATATTCTCATCCTGTCGAGACTCCTTCTTGTGCCAGGATTCAACTCCTCTTCCGAATAAAACTTGGCCGTCCTTGACTACATAACCCACGAACTAGGTGGCCCATAGTAATCTTCAAATAAAACCTTCCGGGCCGAGAATGATTCTAAACTCAGCCCAAACCACTATTTTGGGCCCAAACATTACCCCTCGCTTCTGAGGTCTTCGGCCTTGAAAATTTTTGGCCGAGCCATGACCGTGAAGAAGCGAAACTTGGCTTTTAGTATTCCAAGAATCCGAGTATTCCAAATCCCTAGGTGCATTTATAAAGCATGACTGCTCAATCTTAATCCTAACAAACACTCCACCACATGGCGTCCCCTAACACGACTGCCTTCTAATAATGACACCTCAGGCGTGCGGCTCACTGAATCGTCGTATCACCACGAACATGTCCCTCAATGAAACCATACCACCTCGATCCATGAACTTTTACCACCTTTGAGATCGTGCGATCACCTAAACGTCATTTCTCCATAAAACTCGCCGCCACATGCAATCGTGCGTCCTGGATTTTCTGAATACTTATAATGATTAGAGAATTTTTCGGCCGATTTTACCCTTTATTCTGAATTTAAAACGCTTAATCTTCTTTCAAGGTGCCTATAAATACCTTTGTCTTCTCCATTTGAATTTTACGCCTTCAAAATCCTTGAAATCTCCTTATCCTTTGAATTCCCAGAGAATCCTTCTATTTTCCAGGTTTTCGTCCCCAAGCTCCAACCCAGAAAATCCTTCTTTTTTCCAGAAACCTTCGCACCATTCACGATGGCCTCCTTCACCTCCAAACTCTCCAAGGAATGCAACAAATGCGAGAAGATCATCGATCAATGCTCGATCAAAACCACACGTTTTGAAAGCGATATGAGCACCACCCATCAGATCATCAGTCCACTTTTCAAAGCTGTTGTGCCACCATCCATCACCGAACTTTTCAAAGCCGAATGCCTAAAATTCTTACTGCAAGGGTTTGAATGGTCAAAATGGGATTCAGCAAAACCCCAAGGCTCTTGGCCTTCGACCACCGCAACCTGGCTAGCGGTTGCTCGAATGGAGAAAATCTTCAGCGAACAATGGAAAGCTCTCGGCATATACGATGCCATTTGCCTCTCATCTATGGAAATCATCATGGATAGGGAGCTACTTCTAGTCGCCTTAAGCTTCTGGTGCTCGGTCACCAACACCATGGTTATCCCTTTCAACCCTATTGGTCCACCATCCTCGACATCACTGCTATCTTGGGGACTTCCCCTTCTGGCATTCCAGTTGACGCCGCTCTTTCTGGGTAACCGTTGAACCTTGACCTAAATGCGCTATTTGACAAACGGGCCCTTGAAACGCTGAGCAGAGAAGGTCAAGCACCCTCGAAGAAAGACATTCAGAAGCTTCACAAAAACTTGCGAGAAGGAGAACACGAGGCTTTCCTTTTCTATTGGTACAACAAATTTATTTGTTGTACCAAATCTAATAAATTTTTGGTCGAAAACATGCCAGTGGCCGAAGCTCTGGCTAGCGGTCACACCCTGGCACTTAGTCCAGCCATTCTTGCCAATCTCTTATGCTGTTTGGCCGAGATGACTCTTCACAAGATCGACCCATACCAGAACGGTCCCCTCTGGGTCTTCCAACTCTGGCTGCAGGTCTACTTCGCCATCATTCGGCCAAAGATTGCTCACTTTTCACCTACTGAAGCGCTCGGTCTCCAATTGGCTTCTCGACCAGCATCCCCTCACAAAGCCGAAGAAGTATTCAAGTATTTCTTTAGCCTGGATATTCTTTCCGACGACGAATTCTTGATCTGCCGTCGGTAGGAATATCCTCAATCGATTAAACTCCCCTTCTCCGCATGGAGTGCGAACGAAGATGCCGATCTCCGTCAATCTTGGGGATCGTTCGTGCTTACCCGCGACCTTCCTCTAGGCTGTGACGCTCGTCGAGCAAGCTGGGAGGTATACAACCCAAATTTTACTGCCCGACAACTCGGCTACCTCCAAGGTTGACCGGTGCCTCTTCTCACCTCTCGCACTCTCTTGAGCTGAAGGCGCCACTCTGGTTCTTCAGAGAAAGAATGCAAGGACGTCAAGAAGGAGTTTCAAGAACGATGCCAGAAGTTTCGCCTTCGACCGATCATTTCGGAATCTCTCATCACCAACACTTTCGGCGATTGGTGGGAAGAGTACACCCAAAGCTTTTTCGGCGCTCTGATCGAGGACATTATCAACAAGATCTTCGGTGATCGACCCAATAAGGCTCCTGTTCCCCAGCCTAAAGAGGTGACTCAAGGTATATGGCTACCTATACTTTGTATTTTAAATTGTCATTCACAATTTTATTGACTTGGTTTTTACTTTCTTAGGTAGCCGAGCACCGAAAAGGGTAGAAGTGGTGGCTTCGGCTGCGGCTGCGGCCTAAAAGAAAAAGATTCCCTCCTCTAAGCCAAGCAAACGACCTCGCCATGAGACTGAAATAACCGGTGCTGCCCCTCGTCCTCCAAAACGTGTTAAGAAATTGGCAAAGAAAGGGGAACGAGAAATTCATGTCATTTCTAGCCAAACTACAGGAACGACCACGCCTGATGTTTCTCCTTCTGTTTCTGTCGTACGTACCTCAATGGTTGTGCAACCGGCCCTGATTGGCCAGGTACCTGAAATTAGGCTTGACCCTCAAGCCATGGTCGAACCAGCAGCTGCCCCGCTGGTTGATGAAACGGTAACTCCGGCGTCGGTCGAGCCAGCTACTTCTCCACTAGTCGGTGAGACGGCAACTTTAGGGCAGGTCGTTGCCCCTGTTTTAGAGGATGCGACTCCATCGACGAAGAAAACTCCCTCAAAGAATCCAAGACAATCAGCAATTATCTTAGAGGTATAATTGTGCGATTGGTAACTTCCCCCTTTGAGTAAATTCAGAGTTGCTAACAATCTTTATTCCAGGACGATGAGAGCGACGAAAATCCGCTGGAGCGTCGCCCTCGACCAACTAATCCTCTTTTCGCCAATCCTCCTCCCATGGTTGAAGCGGTCGACCAGGTTGACACTCCTGTAGCCGACCATGGAAAAGGTTTTGTCGTTGAACCTGAAGCAACGACGGAAACGCCGATTCATCCGCATAATCAAGACCTCAGCATCCCTTTTCAGGAAGCCACTTCCGCCTACGTGAGTACCCTTATCATTGTCTTTTCGATCAATCTTCTGCCTTATAATTCTAAACCAGAAAAAATATTAAATGTCAAGTGCCCACGTTCTCATTTCACCAAAAATTTTATTCGCCGAAGGGCGTTATCTATATCTCCTGGCCGCCTCAGTGGCCATCAAACATAGATAAGCTTCATCGGCCGCACGAAATAAAAAGCAGTCTTAAACACTGGGCTCGCCCATTGAGCTCTTTGGGTCCGAGCAACGATCCAGCAGACATAGCCGAAGTCTCTTCTCGGCAGGTCTAACATTTTCCTCTTTCTTATTTTCTGGCGATATATTTTATTCTGACAAATTTTTTCTGTGTAACCTTCATGGGAGGTCGAGTTTAACGCTCTTCTCTCGACTACTTCGGGAACGGCTGGTCATTCGGCGACCATAATCGGGCCTTCTGCGTCGCCAGCCGAATCAAACGTGCTTGGTAAGCTGTAGAACCTCTTATCTTTCTCAGCTTCATAAGTTCTTGATCGCAAAGGTCTCGACTTTATGGGCGAATGTCTCAACGATCTCGCCGTTGAAGGTCATTTGAGCACTGAAGCCATCACTGGAGCATCTTCCACCCTGAAGCGAACACGAGAGTTTTTTGCCGTTTTTGAAAAAGCTCTTCAAGCCGAAAATGACCTGAAAACTGCAACTACTGCTGTAGAGGCTCTTCGTCCGAAAATCGAAGTTTTGAAGACGAAGAAAGAAAAATTGGCTGACCTTAACTGTCAGATTGCCGAACTCCAAACTCAAAGGTCGGCAGTTGCTTCTGAGCTTGCAAAGGACTTTAAGACGGGTGGCAAATCATGCTTAACTGAATACGCGGCTAACGTGAAGCAGGTTGAGCAGCTAAAAATGGATAAGAGAAATCGGCAAGCGGAAGTTATAATGGGCGAAGTGAGATGGTTAGAGTTGAAGGCCGTTCTTAAAATTCTTCTTCCTTTGTCGCCTTAGGGTTTACTGTAGACATTTTTTTCCAGTGTTTTATGAATTTAATGACCTTCTACTCCCGCATCTCCCATGTGATTGGATAGTATTTCTTTAAGAATTTCCCATTTATTAGTAATTTGTGAATATGGCCGGTTTGGTCTTTGAGACGATATGCTCTCTTGCCGAGTACTTTATGGACAACGAATGGTCCCTCCCAATTTGGCGACCATTTACCGAACCTGGGGTCTTTAACTCCCATGGGCAACACAGTTTGCCATACCAGCTCTCCTTCGCCAAACATTTTCTGTCTGACTCGTTGATTATGCGCTCGCTCATCAAGTTTCTTCTGTGCCACTAATAAATTAATAGCATCAAGTCGACTGGCTAGCCTGATTGTATTCGGCACTGAATAAACTGCTTTGCTCAATCACCCGTAATGAATTTATACTTAACTCGACTGGCAACATCGCATCGTGACCATAAGTTAAAGCATACGGGGTTGTACCTGTCACTGTCCGAGGTGAAGTACGATACGCCCATAAGGCTTCATTCAACTTCAAATGCCACATACCATGCTTTTCTTTTATCATTTTCTCAATAATGCCGATCAAAACCTTGTTACTCACCTCGGCCTGTCCATTTGCCTGTGGGTAATACCGAGTAGACTGCTCGAGTTGAATCTTCAAACTCGCCGTGTATTCTTTAAATCTATCGGCCGTAAAGATCATGCCATTATCAGTAATGATGGTTTCTGGTACGCCAAATCTGGTCACAATATTTTCTTCCACGAAATTACAAACTTCTTTAGACGTTAACTCGGCATATGACCTTACCTCGACCCACTTGGTGAAATAGTCGGTTGCCACGAATATCCATGCATGCTTCGTTGCCCCCGAGGATGGTGTAATTTTACCGATCACGTCCATTGCCCACCCTCTAAACAGCCAAGGTTTAGTGACTGAATGAAGTAATTCGGTCGGGACTCTCTGTAGAGGCCCATGGATTTGACACTGCACACACCATCGTGCGTACTCAATACAATCTTTCAGAACGCTCGGCCATAAATAGCCATGCCTGCGAAGCAACCACCGCATCTTTCGTCCGAATTGATGAGCCCTACAAATCCCTTCGTGTATTTCGACGATTGCTTGGGTAGCCTCCTGTGGACCGAGACATAATAACAATAAACCATCATCTTCTTTTCGGAACAACTCATTCTGATATAACACATAGTTTGTAGCGTGAGTTTTTATCCTCCGGTCGTGTTTGCCACTGGGGTTATCGAAATATCGCATAATTGGCCTTCGCCAATCATTTGGTAGTGTTTCGACCGCACAAACCTCGACAAGCTCTTCTCGTTCCAACAATGAAGGCAAAGACATTACGCTTGTGTGAACGTCATGATCTCGTTGGAGAACTTGTTGATCGATCAAGGCGGGATATGACTGTTGCAAAATGGGTATCATTTGGCTTAGCTCGCCCCCCAAGAGTTGTGCTCCGGAGGCTATTTGAGCGAGTTCGTCTGCGATGGTGTTTCGAACACGAGATATGTGATTGAACGTAATACCGTCGAATGACTCGGCCAAATAGCTGGCAACCATATGATAAGGAGCCAAAGTACAACTCATGCATCGGAATATCCCGTTGACTTGATTTATCACAAGTTCCAAATCACCGAGGACAAAAATGCGGGCCGCTTGTAAATTATCAAGAACGCCGAGACCGATGATAAGGGCTTCGTATTCGGCCTGATTGTTCGTACAATCAAAGTCCAGCTTGAGAGAGAAGTAACAACGGTGGCGCTGTGGAGATTGGACGACGATCCCTATGCCGGCCGATGTTGAAGTACTATAACCATCAAAATACATCATCCAATGATTGTCGCGCATTTCCACCATACCGATTTCAACTTCGTCACCCCCAAATCCGTATGGAGAGGGGTGTTGAGCTAAGAAATCGGCAAGTGTTTGTCCTTTGACGGCCTTTTGAGGAACATACTGCAAGCTAAACTCAGATAATGCCATTGTCCATTTCCCGATTCGCCCTTTAACCATTGGCCGAGTGAGCATGTAGCAAATGACGTCGGTCTGGGCGATAACCTGAGTAACTGCCGGCATCATATAGTGTCGAAGTTTCGACGCGGCGAAAACAAAGTCAAACAGAGTTTCTCCACTGGTGAATAATTGCGAAAAACAAAGTCAAACAGAGTTTCTCCATTAGTGAATAATTGATCTCAGGAGGATTAAGATTTCGACTAAGATAGAAAATAGACTGCTCTCGTCCTACATCGTTATCCTATGCGAGGAGGCAACCGATGGATTCCTCGGCCGCTGAAATATAAAGCTTAAGAGGCTGACCTCGCCGAGGCGGCACTAAGACTGGTGGTGTTACAAGAGTAACCTTTATTTGTGCGAAAGTGGCCTGATGCTCAGCAAGCCACTTGAACTTGTCCGAATCCTTGAGTTTCTGTAATGTGGAGAATGTTTTCATCTTCCCGGCCGAATTAGCTATGAAACAACGAAGAAAGTTGATCTTGCCGAGGAAAGACTGGAGTTGCTTTTTGGTCGTCAGTGGTGGAGCGTCAATGATTGCTCGGGCCTTGTTTGCATCCACCTCAATTCCTCAATGATGCACGAGGAAACCCAAGAAATTACCTGCCGACACTCCGGAGGCGTATTTGGCTGGATTCATCTTAAGGTTATGCCGACGCATACGGAGAAAAGCCTGCCGGAGATCATCTAAATGCGTTCAGCTATGCTTCGACTTGACGACCACGTCGTCGATATATACCTCTATGATTGTGCCAATCAAATCATGGAAGATGGTGTTCAAGGCCCGTTGGTACGTGGCACCTGCGTTTTTAAGGGCGAATGGCATGACTACCCATTCGTAAGTACCGAGTGCCCCCGGGTAACGAAAAGCGATTTTATGGACGTCGGCCTCGACGATAAAGATATGGTTATAACCGGCGTGACAGTCCATGAATGACAACATGTCATGATTGGCCGCAACGTCAATCAATAAATCTGAAATTGGCATTGGGTATTCATCTTTGGGTGTTGCCAAATTCAAATTACGAAAATCAATGCAGATACGCAGAGCCCCGCTTTTCTTGAGGACGGGTACAATATTGGCCAACCACTCGACATACCGAGCAGTCCGAAAAAACCCAGCATTTAAAAGTCGGACCAATTCATCTTTTATACCGAGTTGCACTTCGGTGGAGAATCGTCGAGGGGGTTGGCGAAAAGGTTTACAACCAGGTTTGATGCGTAACTCATGTTAGACGAGGGTACAATCTAAGCCGGGCATTTCATGATAACTCCATGCAAAATAATCTTTAAATTCGCTAAGTAATTGACAAAGTTCACCTTTGAAAGGTTGGGGTAACAAAGCGCTAACAAATAATGGCCGAGGATCGTCGGCCGTCCCGACATTTATTTCCTCAAATGGGTCTTCGACCTGAGGCCGACTGTCTTCGAGCCCGGTCAGAGGGGGTTGAACTTTGTCGAAAGAAAGGCAAGGATCGTTATCACATTCGGCGAGGAACTCCACGAGGTTAACGCCAGAGTTTGGTTGATTGGAAATAGCATACCAATGAGCCAACAGTCGTTCCATGGTAGATGAAACCGTGGCTCGACGTTTATCCTGAATGTGGTCAGACATCAGAGTTGGAAATAAGATCGGCCACCCCGAGTCTCGCCGAATCCTGATAAACAGTCTCGGCGCCAACCTCAAGGGTTTTCTGGACTAAAATCCGCGTCGGTCATCCTTCATCGTTACACCCTTGCAGGGTGATGTAGCTGACGTGATCGTCGTAGTAACGTGCTTGGATCATGTTAGCTTCGAAAGGCTGATTGTCAGCCGGATGTACTACGACCGATTTTCTATCCCAAAAGACAAGGACCTGATATAATGACGAGGGAATGCAGCTTGTTTGATGAATCCAATCTCGTCCAAGCAGTGCATTGTACTTTGTCTTTGAATCGACTATGAAAAAAGCCGTCATGTGATTACGACTCGCGATGTTGACCTCTAATGGAAGCCCCTTTGGTGTGGGACTTGTCGCCTACGAAACTATTCATAGTAATCCCTGAAGGAATTAATTCATCATTAGAGCGACGTAGTGCTTTCATGATCGTCACAAGCATATTATTGACAGTCGCTCCACAATCAACAAAAACTTTGGAGATTGGATACCCTTCGATGTGAGCCGTAACATATAGTGGCTTTAGATGATGGAGATTGGCCGAGGACGATCGAGGAAATAACTCGGCAATAGCTGCTTTGAAGATATCGTCCTTTGGTGTTGAATTAGGTTCCGCAGTGGTGACAAAATCGACCTGCATAGCTTCCTCGATAATTACATCGTCGTCCAAAGAGTTCGGTTGAAACGTAGTCGGCTGGAAATCGACCGACAAAACATGGACCATACTGATTTCCATGTTGTCGATGACTGATGGACCCATCAGGTCATAACCTTCTTCCGTTAGTTCTTCTATTGCAGAAGTATACTCCTGCGTCACGTCTTCAGGGGTCCTCTCATCTGGTTCATTGATCTTGAGTTTATTGGGAACCGGAGCGGGGTCCAGAGCTTGCGTCGCAACACGGGTTTGCTCTTGATAGATGATGTGGGTAACCCTGACGTCAAGGTAGGTATCCAATCATGTGACGCGTGCTATTTCATCGGCCGTCAGGCCGAAGAGAGAGACGGCTGAGAAAACTTCGAAGTGATGTTGTAAATACTGAAGGTCCTCTAGAGAGAAAGGAAGCTCGGCCGTGTCGATATCAATATATGGATCAACATCGAAACCGAGGACTCAAGCTTCGCGTATATGCTGAAACCTGGCTTTCAACCCGAGATCTGAGTTTTTCTGAATAATTCGTTCCGCATCTGGACAAGTCAAGATGAGGTCAATAGTGTCCTGGCATGCTTTTGGCTGATCGTATAAATCATTTGCCGAATGCCTTCGGTGAAACTCGCGCATATATTCCAAAGCCTTCCCGAGGAACGGTGGATGCAAATTTCGTCGAATTTTGATTAACGGTTCCTTTAAGGAGGGTGAGGAAAACTTACTCTCGGCTTTTTTTCTGAAATGTTCAAAATGAGCTTTCATCTCTCCGGGCCGAAGAAGAAGTTTGATGCGTTTCTCGGCTTCTTCAATGGTGGTCTCGACAGTGGGGACAACCTCCTGTTTTCCTTGGGTCAATTCTTGCATGATAGTCGGAGGTTGTCGGTCATCGTCTTTACTGGCTTTTCCTTTTGGTAACCATATGGGAGCCGAATTCTCTTGAGTTGCTCGTCGACGGGCCATGCAATCTATTCTTTGGCGCCGACGTTTTTGTGATTTAGATAATGTCGTATACACACTGCTAGAAGAATGATACATATACCATTGTTGATCCTGTGGCTCAGGGGGTTTAAAGGTGCGCTGAAGCATTGGACAACTTGAACTACTAGAATGACGCGTATAATAATCCTCATCATAAAACGGTGCGTCAAAATCGAGACGTCATCTAACCGAAGTCGGCTTGGTTCCCTGTGCTTGAGGGCCAAGTCAGTCAAAGACTTTATGACGATGGCTTTGTCCAAGCACTTTTTGGGGTGTTATTATGGTTGTAGGTGTCTGTGGCTTGGTGACCCGTCGCGGCTTTTCTCCTGATTCGACATCCGCTTTGCAGCAGCTACATAGGACCCTCGGCTCGCTAGATTCCTCGGTATCAGAGCTCGACATTGATTCAACCACGGCTGGTCCAACTAAACCCTGGGGTGGTTCGTTTGAGAATAAATCAATTTTCAGTCGTGGATGAGAATTCTGTTTTAGGACATATCCTACTGAAGCAAAGTCGGCCTTTCCTTTTCCTTTATCTCTAGGCAAACGCACGTCTACCATACTCACCGTTGCTGTAGGAAATGGGTCATTGTCAACACCCATTTTCTTTTCTAGGAACTTCAATTTTCCGCTGTCAATCCAACTTTGCACAGCGTCTCGGAACACGACGCAATTGTTTGTTGCGTGCTTATTTGAGTTATGGTACTTGCAATATGTTTTCCCTTTCAAATCTTCGGCCTTGGGGACATTATGCCCTAGCCGTAGCTTAATGATTTTGGCAAGTAACAATTGATCGAAGATAGCGTCAGCCTTAATAATATCAAAAGTATAGACTTTCGATGTCTTGGTAGTAGGATCTTCAATGGCCGATCGTGTCTTAACATCTTTGGAATTGACTTGAGTCAACGCTTTGTATATGTACGGTTTCTCGATTATTATCTCGGACGCGTCTACACTGGCATAGTGGAACTCTTCACCTTCAGCCGATGCATAACTAACTGTCGGATGTTTATAAATGGTTCTTCAGGACGGAGGCTTTGAGGCCTTCTCTTCTTGGAGTAAATAATCAAATTGCTCGACGTGCTGAGCTAACTCATACATGTCGCGAAAGTTTGCCCCCAGGAATTTCTTTTTATATTCCACATCCAAACCATTTAAAGCAAGTCTAACAAACTCGACTTCGGGAAGAGGTCCTCGGCACCAATTTCTGGCCGACTTAAACCGTGTGAGATAATCCATTGGTGACTCATCCGACTCTTGAGCCATTCTGGCCAACGATGACACTGACATCTCCATTCCTGGTCGATAGAACTGCTCATGAAATTTTTCGACTATTTCCTCCCAACTCTGGATGGAGTTGGGTGGCAAGTTAATGTACCATGCGAATGCCGAACCTGTCAATGAGAAGTTAAATAGTCACAATTTATGGTAGTCACTATTAACATCTCCACATTGCGCAGTGAAACGAGCTACATGTTCTAATGACGACAAGGATGATTCCCCAGCAAACAAACTAAAATCTGGAATCTTGAAGCCTTTAGGGTATTCGAACTTCTCTACATAAGCTGGGTAT
The DNA here is from genome assembly GCA_015708375.1 of Cydonia oblonga. Taxonomy (NCBI): domain Eukaryota; kingdom Viridiplantae; phylum Streptophyta; class Magnoliopsida; order Rosales; family Rosaceae; genus Cydonia; species Cydonia oblonga. Next base: position 7,271 of record JADOBS010303887.1, on the reverse strand, counting down.
GGATGGATAAATTTTGGGAATTTCGGCCCTTTCTTCAAAGCCGAATCAATCATCCTTTGGACTTCGACCACATCTACGGACATTTCTACTATTTGGTTGAGGCTATCTGCCCGACTGTTTGATCCTCCTCTTTTTTCCAAATCAATTGGTTTGAGCCGAGCAGATACTGGCTCGGCCTGTATTATTGTTGATGGATTATTCTTTGGTGGCAATTGCCGAGAATGATCGGAGAACCCATCTTCGCAGACCTTATTAACCAGCATTTTGAGCAACTTGGTATGCGTTCTACTGGTATCGCGTATTACATCATGCAATTTCTCAATTCCTCGACTGAATGTTTGTTCCTGCTCGTCAAGTTGTCTCCGAAGAAACGATCTTGTTGGTGGATCAAAACCTTCACCAACATCCTCATCGCAGTCTTCTACTATTCCCTCAACGAAATGACCTGTGATTTTGCTCGGGACTTTTGTATTGCGAGGCTGACCGCCGATACCAATTTCCTTTTCTCGGCGAGTCGTGCTCGTGGACTCAGGTGTCACGGCACCAAGATGATTCTGTGTCTGTGGTACATTATGTCCTATGTTTAGAATTGGTAAGTCGGTCGTTGCTTTCCCATCGCTACTTTCTTTTTAACTTAACACGTTTCAATGGGCATGAACTTCGTAGTTTTAGCACTGGGTCCCACTGGGCGTGCCAAAATGTTGACCCTAAAAACTACCAAGCCTACGTGGCATGCAGGGCAAGTATTCTATGAGCTAACTATGTCATTCAGTGGTGTGCGGGGCGTGCCAACTCGACGGTCGAGCTCGGCCGGTGAGTAAAATTTGATGTTGTGGTGCTGAGCGCGCTGCTGACTTCTGTATCTTGCGACTGCGGCCGAGAAAGGAATGGATCTCGGCCTTCAGGTTCTACAGCCTGAAGACAAGGCTGCTAATCTTTACGAAGTTCACAAATCGTCGGGGCCAGATTTGGTCACAGTGATTGTATTTGTAAGGGTGAAATCACGCCGAATCGATACCAAAGTATAGGGGCATAGATACTCAAAACAAATATATGTCTTGATCATGAATGTAGTTCGACCGTCAGAATGCCGAACTCTAAATCCTACTTGTGAGTATCCAATCATAAACAACTCGCCGTTTAATGTGCCGAGCTTAGTAACCTGTAACACCTCATTTCGCCAAGAAGGCTGATGAGATGACCTCTGCAAATAAGGACCCAAAAGTCATTCTCGACCGAGACTTGGATAAATAACCAGCCGGCCCCTTCGCAGTGCTGTTTATCCAAACTGAAGATGCTCCGCAGTCGGCTGGTTCTACGGTGATAATGTTGTTTATCCAAACTGAAGGTATCACCGGTTGCCTTCACATTGTTGTTTATCCAAACTGAAGATGTGTCGGCGAGAAATGGGAGAAGAGTAGAGTTCTCAAGGTTGTTGAGAGGTTTCGCGTTGAGCGAGGGTTTGCGCAAGGCAGATTTGTGTGTTGAATTGGAGGGCTCTCTCGTTGCCACTGCCTCTGTATTTATAATAGCAAATATGAATGAAACCATATCCGGACTAGGACTCCTCGTCCCAATCCAACCTTATCTCGACCAATCCTACTCTTACTAGGGCTATGAATCTATCCTCCTTACCAGGTCGTATTCATCATTCCTAAAATATTCTCATCCTGTCGAGACTCCTTCTTGTGCCATGATTCAACTCCCCTTCCGAATAAAACTTGGCCGTCCTTGACTACACAACCCACGAACTAGGTGGCCCATAGTAATCTTTTAAATAAAACCTTCCGGACCGAGAATGATTCTAAACTCGGCCCAAACCACTATTTTGGGCCCAAACACGAATATATGGAAAATCTGTCGTTAGTAACATGTTCTTTCCTGATTGGAGATGGCTCGATTTCAGTTCTCCATTATCTTCCTTAGTTGAGGTTATAAGTTCCTGTCCCAACCTTGACTAATTATTGTACCTACCAAGACCATGATTCTTAATTTCGTATTAAGTGAATTTCTAGTTAGTAAATTCGTACAAGTACTTATATAATTTTTTGTAACACTTTTTTTACACGTTTTAATGATATGTTAAATTATACATTTATTAAAACTTTAAAGTACTATACATATATTATACACATACATATGTACTTTTCACATTTATAATACACGTTATTTTGACATATTTTTCAATAATACATATAAAATTCAGATATTCTATATGTATTTTTAACATATTATTTAAAAATAATTATAATATTTATAATAAAAATATTATAAAAAAAAAAAAGCCGAAATTTTTCATAGTATTTTTTTCGGCAAAGTTGTTGAATAATGCATTTGCACATACTGGTTGAGGTCTTTTAATTTTCTGCTTCAACACTCAATTTCTACTTATTATCACTTTCACCAATTAGATACAAAAGAATTCGAAGTAACCAATTAGATTTACGATAAAACTAATAAATTGACATACGGATAAACCTCAACAAGAAACTGAATAGTTAAAGTGTTGGTTATAACATAACTTCTCACAACATGCAGGTAGGCACCCGCGGTCACCCAACGGCAAAGCCATTTTTGGAATGCATCCAGAACAAAGTAGAGTTGGGTTTGGAGTGTCCTGCTCTACCTTGACGTTAATTAGTTGCATAACAAAAAAAATAATTCCCAGAAGGGTTCGGCAGCTCTGGCACAACAACTTCATGGAAGAACTAAAACCAAACAAGAAACCAAAAATTCTGCAGAGCTACGAGGCCCCGATTTTTTCACAAAAAGTACCGTGTTCGTCATCATGAACACTATGATTTCTAATCCCAATATTCTTCATCAATCTTCTCACGATCATCTCAGTTTTTTGTTGTGCATTTTTGCACTCGGAATAGTAGGTTTCTTGTTTCTTCTAGGCCAAGCAAGATTCACGAATCTCAGCCGCCTTGTAGTTTGGATTGGCAACTTAGCGCTCTGCACTGCGGTTTTGTTTCTCATTGCCTTGATGCATCCCATTATTGGAATCATATTTTCTTGGCTTCCAAACAGAAGTCATAGCAATCGCGAATTTGAAGGAGCAGATGACCTGTCTCACCACCATCATGATCAAGACACATTACCACAAGCACCTGCGCAAGATATTGCAACGCTGTTCCACATGGTGTTAATTGAAGTGCTCGATAGAGTTTGGGAGGACTTGGTGATGGAGGAAGGGCCAGAACAAATGCCTCAAGCTTTCCAAGTTCAAGCCCTAGAGGCCCTCCCACCGCCTTTGACGTACTGCAAAGGCAGCCGGGACATAACATCGAGTTGCTGCAGTGACCGGTGTACCATTTGCTTGGAGGATTACATGGACGGCGAGTCTTGTCGTGTCTTCGCATGCAAACACATGTTTCATTCCAATTGTATTGATCATTGGTTAAAGAATCACCTAACTTGCCCAGTTTGTCGAAACTCTGTTGTAGATATCTGACATTGTAATTCACTTTCATCTTGTATAAATTACTCAAAATTAATTTCAAACGTAGTTGCTTTATGAACAAGTATCCAACTATTTTCCAGAGGAAAACTTCTTTTATGCCATAAAATAATAGCATGCCTGCATTTGGTTTTTGAGATTGGATAGTTATATTCAAGTAGGGTGAAGGAAGAAATACAAAGATATTTTGTCGAGTTAAAGGTAGAAGACAGATTACTAGTAAATGAAACTTATCTCTTGCAATTCTTATTATATTAAATAATGATAGGATTAGAAGATGTAAGTTTCCAACACAATGATAAGACCCACATTTCATTTGATGGTTATAAACAAACTGAGGAAAATAGTGGCACGGATTTCCATTCGGAAGAATAGAAATTTTCGATTAGAAGAGGTAAGTTTCCGACATAATGATAAGACCCACATTTCATTTGATGGTTATAGACAAAGTGAAGAAACCTTGATGGATTGTTTGCCTTCCCCATCCCATACCCTTTCCATCTCCTTTCAATCATAGATATACCTCCCCCTTTTTCTGTTGACTCTTGACTTCAGGGGGCGCTGCGTTTGCTAGTTGGATTTGTAAGCAAGGGACTCTGAAAATGGTGGATTTGGGTAGACTGAGAAAAAGGTGGAGTTGAAGCTTCATAACAAATCCATGGTCATGTTCAAAATAGAGATGCAGCGTGAGGGAGAGAGTTCTCAGCAGTGGAAGAATGTTGACAAGAAGGCGGACAGAAAATCTCGATTGCCGCCGGCGAAGAAGGCAAGAATGTTGAAGAGAGAGTGATAAAATTGAGAGGAAGACTCATCTCAGCCGCACATTTTACATAAACGACTAAGATGATTTAATCCCAATGATCCCCAAGGAATGGATTCGAAGAGGATCCTAACTTGGACAATGGAAGTGTTAACATAATTTCGTAGAGTCACAAGTGGTGGATTGTCTTGCTGCTCAAGATTTTCTTTTTAACTTAATGTGTTTTTTGTTTAAACTTGTCTCTCTCTTCTTAATGTAATGTAGAACATCATTTGTACTCGAAAAAAACTTCAAAGTCATATTATCATAGGGGAGTGAGAGGTGCAATGACTAATTTTTAGTAATAATAACAATTGTCTAAAACTATTATAAACTCTAATGACATTAAGCATCTAATTCTTTTTGGTGCTTTTTTATTTTTTATTTTTTATGGATAAAAAGCGATATATCTAATTCCTTTTGTTGCTAATGTGTTTTACCATAAAATTAGCTATTCTTTTTTCTTCCGAAATCAAACTTGGTTATTCTTTGGAATATGATCATATGGCAATAATCAAATAGTCTAAAGACGTTCGATCTCTTATTTTGTTGAAAAAGGTTATTAGCTCAAAATTCATGAACGACAGTTGTTAACTAATGAAACAGAGAATCCGAATCACAGATTTCACTGACCAATCTCAAATTACATAACACGACAATTTCTCAACATTCACTTCACATGCTTAACACAAATGTTTCAGTGTCACTTGCAACAAAATTTAAAAAAAAAAAAAAAATCATATAAATTAGTAGGGAGAGTCCATGGGATCCTTCCTGGATTGAATTTTCTTTTCGGAATTCTTCATCTTTCTTTTGCTCGAGTCGTCATCCTGTTTATATCTGAAAACAATACGACCTCTCGTGGTGTCGTACCGGCTGACTTCAACCTTAACTCTGTCGCCGATCAAAATCCGAATGAATTTCTTTCGGATTTTCCCAGAAATGTAGCCGATGATGGTGTCCCCGTTGTCTAATCGGATTCGAAACATACCGTTGGGGAGCGACTCCGTCACCAGCCCTTCTTGGCTGAACTTCTGTTCGTCCACTCCCGGGGATTTGCTCGCGGCGACAACGTTCGAAAACCGTTTGGTGCTGAAGAGGAGGTGGTTTCCGACCGGACAGTTCCTGCTGCTGTTGGTGGTGGTGTGGAGATGAAACTGGGGTTTTTGGATTCGTTGGAAATTGAGAGTTGATGGGGTGAGGGTGAGGGTTAGGGTTTTGGAGTGGGGAGGGGGAGTGTGGTGGAGGACTGGGTGGCGGAGGGAGGATGATGGCGAGGTTAACATGGCTTTTGGTGGTAGTGGTGGTGGTGGTGGTAATGGTGTTCTCTTTTGGTGTCTGGTATGTGGGTGGAGACAGAGAAGGGGAGGAGGTAAAGGGATTGGGTTTGGGCTTTTTGAGGATTGTTTTGAGTAAATATTGGTGTCGAGCGTGAATCTGTAATTCATAATTTTGGGTCTCATCTGCTTATCTTGTTGATCATCTTGGCAATAACATTTTGTTTGGGATAACGTTAGGAAAATCAAATTTGTAAATAAAATAATGTATCATCAATATAAAATAAGTACGTTAATCAACATTTAAGTAATAATTCAATCATCCGCATCCGCATAATTTGGTTTACAAAATTTGATTTAGAAATTTGGTCTCTCTAGCACTATTCGTATATTTCTTCCACTAAACTTGAGATTTGCTTTCGAGGAGATTTAGGGTGAAATTGTTTGATGAAATGCCTCATGCATGAAAGCTTACGCGCCTCAATTTATGCCTTTTGCATGTTTGACTATTTGGTCCTTAGTTAAATTGATAACATAACACGGTTGTGGATCATTTTTCAGTTGGCACTACATGGACAAAAACTAGTCATAATAGAGTTTCTCCTCAACAAATAGCACATTGTGGTCTTGGCGCAGCTTGGAAACGGGTCACATATTTACCACATCATCAGTTTTACATAGTTGTCATATTGTCAAATAGATGAGAGACATCCAAACCAACAAGACGAAAGAAAATGGACAGAAGGCATAAATTGGTACGATATCAAAATTTCATAGAATCATGTGAGAAATTAAAACTCCACGATCCACTTTGAAATCACTTAAAACATGGAGGGTTTAAAATTGTAATTAGCAATGTCCAACTTTCTGCGTATTAAGTATGTTTTGATAAAGTAACAAAGCACTATAAGGAGTTAAGAACATTTATTCTCCGCCCAAGGGCTTTCGTAGCTCAAAAATTCTTTCAATGCAGAAGAATTGTGACCAAAATTAAAAAGTCTAGTGAGAAGAGATAACACCATTTCAAAGCAATGCAAAGAACCCTGTAAATACTGCAAACTATTCTGCACATATCTCACATTCAAAACTTATTCTAAGCATTAAAACATACACGTCCATTGAAAACTTAAAACCCTTTGCGGGAAAATATGAACACAGTAAAATAGCAGCAGAGCAGATAGAGAAGATAATGTTTAATTCTCTCAACAGTCTGCATACCTGGAAGTGGCAGAGCCTTCCAATCACTTTGGAAATTACCCTTCATTAACAGCAGAGACCTTCGCATATTCACACAACTCTCTCAGCTTTTGAGGAAGAATGCAATGGCCCCCAAACTTCCGCTGCAAGTAAATGATGCCGGCAAACAGTAGACCTCCAAAAGGTACGATGACATCCCATGCAGCGGAGTAAAAATCATGATGCAAGTAAATGTTTCCTTGCTTATTACAGATTAGGGTTAGTTTATCATAAATAGAGAGATTGGTTATTTTGGTAGAAATTAAGTCATTCAAGATGTAACATCTTTGGTGTATGTAGCATTCTTGGTAATTCTGTTTATATTCATTTTGTTCGTTGCATACTCTAATATTCAACTGTATTGGGATTAAAGGGCCTTTGATACCAGGGATTGCTAATGTCCAGTGGCGGATCCATGATTTTAACTTAGGGTGTCTCCAATATAAAAGCTCAAAAAAAAAAAAAAAAGACGAAAATATCATTGAACAAATAAATG
>JADOBS010303886.1:0-32309 GCA_015708375.1 Cydonia oblonga | reverse complement strand
ATATAACATTTATATTAGACAGCTTAAAACAATAATCTTTGCCCTCTACATTAAACTAGATTAGTTTAACATGTGAAATGTCCGTAAAGTATCATCATATGATTGGTTTTAGGGCACATTTCCAACAGTTGATTAATTTCTTCCATCATCGTTGTCTGCAATTAAGCTTCTTCCAAGTGAAGATGTATTTGAGGGGTTTAAGGGAGTCGATGAAAATTTTGGCATGTTTCTCCATAGAGAAACCGCCATCAAGATTTCTGGCATAAAGGCAGTAGTTGTCAACTCTAAGTCGTAGGTAAGATAGTTCATTCCATATGGCATCTAGCTAACATAAGGCATTAATGGTTACCCTACCATGCCACATAGCACGCAACTAGACCATTCAGTGAAGTATCACTGCAATTTTTGAAAATATTGGTGTCATCAAGAAGTGTAAGAAAGATAGTCGAAAAGAGACAACGTCTCAATTGTCAGGAACTTAATCATGTTCACATCTCAAATGAAACTTACTTATTTCCTGGTCAACTTGTAAGGACTAGGCTAAGGTGGAGAAAGTTAGCACAGAATGTCAATGGTAATTGACGAGACCAAGGATACCTCGTATTTAGCTAAACCTTGTAGGGGTTTCCAATTTTCGACAACTACAACATTTTTGGGGATTGACAAGAATGTTGTCTGCTGAGCTCATGTCTCCCAAAAAGAAAAATGATTTAAACAAAACTGGCATTTGGGGAATTTAGTTAAAGCTGATTTTCCTTGAAATTGCTTAGATCAAATCACCGATGTTTAGAAAGTTTGACTTCATTACTGCAGTAACCAAGGAAGTTCTCGATAAGGTTATCACGAATCTCTCGAGACATGGGCAGAATGCACGGTCCGTCAGGTTCATGAATGATAAGGAAGCATTCGTCAACCCGCATGACATCACGAGAAACTCATAATGAACATGCCAAGTCCTGAACGTAGTCCTAGGAATATCTTACGTGATTCGGCAACACTTCTCCAATAATACGATGCATTCGGCTTAATAGGAGCCAATATAAAGTTCGATGATTGCAGCAACCTCCACCCTTGCTTGGCCACCAACGCCAAATTAAGCGTATACAAGTCTTTAAAACCCAAGCCCCCTTCACCCTCTAGTTTACATAACTGACGCCAATTCACCCAATGATCTTTCGCTTCCCGTTATTCATTCCTCACCAATATTGCGTTACCAACTGATTTAACTCATCACAAAGAGTCTTAGGTAACAGAAAAGTTTGCATAGTGTATATAGGAATGGTTGGAGCCACGATTTTAATCAGAATTTCTTTGCCTACACTACTAAGAAGAGAACATTTCCATCCATTCAACTTTTTCCAAAGCCAATCCTTTTAATACGAGAAGGTTTCCTTATTAGCTTTCCCTACATACTCCAAAAGCCCCAAGTACCGATCATGATAGTCCACCCTTGCCATCCTAAGACAACCGGCCAGAAGTTGTTTGTCATGCACATTTAGATTCTCACTAAAAGCCACACAACTCTTTGTGAAATTCATCGCTTGCCGTGAAGCCTCCTCATAATTTTTAAGTAATAATTTAATCTGCATATATTCCTTTAATAAACTTGGAGCAAAAATAAAACTATCATCAGCAAACAAAAGATGATGAACGCTCAGAGCTTCCTTGCAAACCAATACCCCTTTTATCTTTCCCTTGCATTCCCAAGTGTCAAACAAAGATGAGAGCCCTTCTACACAAAGAACAAATAAGAAATGGGAAAGAGGATCCCCTTGTTGTATACCTCTTTTAGGTTGAACATACTCCACCGGCTCGCCGTTAGCTTAAAGGAATAAGTGACCGTCAATACACATTCCATTATTAATTGAATCCATTCCTCTGTCAAGCTCATTTTCCTCATGATTTGATCCAAAAATCCCCATTCAATGCGATCGTAAGCTTTATTAATATCAAGCTTTAGGGCCATAACCCCATCCCAACCACTATTCTTCTTATGCATATAATGTGCGATTTCCGAAGCAACCATACAATTATCTGAAATCAATCTTCCAAAAACAAAGGCACTGTGGTTTTGCGAAATTATCTTCGGTAACACCACCTTAAGCGTATTTGTAAGAACCTTGGAGTAAATTTTATAAATTACATTGCAGAAACTGATTAGCCTGAGTTGGGTCATTTGAGTTGGCTCTTTTGTCTTCGAGATCAGTCAGATGAGTAAAATTAATTTTCCAAAGCAAAGTCCCCATGATAAGACTGACCTCACACCATTACACACATCAAGATCCACAATCTCCCACTGCTTTTGATAAAAAAAAACCTAGCGACATCCCATATGGGCCCAGTCCTTAGTTAGATGCATTTGGAACAACACTCGCTTAACTTCTTCGTCAGTAAACGGAGCAAGAAGTTCTTCATTCATGGCTGTCGCGACTCTAAGGTAAGTAGTCTCCAATATTTCAGTCATTTCGATCGCATCCACCAAATGAAAAAGCTTTGTAAAATAATCAACAATAACATTTTCCATCCCTGATTTATTGTCACGCCAATCCCCATTCTCATCAAACAAACCATACAAACAATTTTGCCTTTGCCATTTATTCGCCTTTTGATGGAAGTATTTTGTGTTTTGGTCCTCCAAGCGTAACCAAACTTCTCTTGACCTTTGTCTCTAGAACGCCTCCTCCTGGGCAAGCATATAATGTAGCTGTAAAGAAAGTTCTTGTCTTTGAGCAATGGTTGTCCAAACAAAGTATTTAATTTGTCCTCCGTGGTCGCAATTTTCCTAGTTGATTGCTTCACCCATTGTAATAATTGAATCTAATGGTGGAGCCACATAGAGGCCAGTGATGGCCCCGCCCTACCTTGAAAATTCAGCTTATGTACGTACTCTTTGCAAGGTTTTACAAAAATAAGCACGTGACTCATTTGCTATTGGGAATTTTTTAAACTAAAAGGAAAAAAAAAAGTTCTTATAATTTGCCTTTTTTTTACCATATTAAACTAAACCTTATTTTTAACATACCCTCTTTTCTGGCTAGTTAGATATAAAAAAAATTTTAAAAAGGCCTATAAAGTCAGGGGTAAAATCTAATTTTAAGTCATGATTTTATATTTTTGTACGACCCTAATGTGTTAATTTTTTTTTTTATCAAAGCTCGTAAACAAGTTTTGTTTTTATGATATATTCATTTCAATACTAGGTTTTTCATACAAAATTTAAAGCTCCACCATTCTTGTTTGATTAAAAAATTCCATACCAATACAAAAAAACAAAACCTTTAATTTTCTCCCATTAATTATATTTAGAAGGCTAATCTCTCTATGGCTTAAAAGCCCCTACTAATCTTATTTTTTGGATCTGCCACTTATTGAATTATCGTCACTTTGATTTTTGTTGTGACTTGACACTTTGGCGGCCCACTAATTTCCATATTCCAACCCCTCTACATGGCATAAGAACATCCGCCTCTCTCTCTCCTTACAAATGTACCCGTCTCTCTCCCCACTATATTTTATAAGTTAAATAGACCATAGAACAAGATTTGATATAATTATTGTTGCAGTTGAATTCTATTTTACATTAACAAAATTGAACAAATTTCCAAATTACATGCATATATGAAACTTTGCATCTCTAGTGTTTCATAGCATGCATTAAATTAATGTGCTTGGACAGGGAATATGTTTATTTGAATCGTATGCTACTGCCATAGAACTGACGGTCCTTACTTTTTATACATGAATCGTAACTATGATTAATTTATGTGTATACTGATTTTTATTTGAGAAACTATTAGAAAATATATTATGTGTCAATTTTACTTTGTGACGGAATGGTTTGTTATGCATGCTTATTGTTTGTCTTATTTCTCTAGATAAATTTGACAATGTTTACATTCTCGTTGTGTATTCTTGAATAGTTAATTGCAGTTTTCATGTTAAATATGTTTTAGTACAAATTGGTTTATGGGATAAACCAAAAGTGGTGGAACGGTTTGACTATTTAAACCATATGACTGGAGCCTCATGTTTGCTCATATTACTTGCATGTACGAAACTTTGCATATAAAACGAAAGTTGAATTCTATTTTACTTTAGCAAAATTAAACAACTTTCCAAATTACTTGCATATATGAAACTTTGCATCTCTAGTGTTTCATAGCAATCATTAAATTAATTGCATATATAAAACTTGATTAGTATAAACATAAACATCATGTTTGCTCAGATTACTTGCATATATAAAGAAAGTCGATTCTATTTTACATTAGCAAAATTGAACAACTTTCCAAATTACTTGCATATATAAAACTTGAATAGTACAAATATTAAGATTACTTGCATATATGAAACTTTGCATCTCTAGTGTTTCATAGCATTCATTAAATTAATATGTTTAGACAACGTGTATGTTTATTGATTGTCACTTGATTTTTATGCTACAGCCATAGAACTGATGGTCCTTACTTTTCATACATAAATCGTAACTATGATTAAGTTATGTGCATACTGATTTTTATTTGAAAATCTGCTAGAAAATATATCATGTGACAATTTTAGTTTGTGATGGAATGGTTCTTACGCATGCTTATTGTTTGTCTTATTTCTCTGGATAAATTTGACAATGTTTACATTCTCATTGTGTATTCTTGAATAGTTGATTGCAATTTTCATGTTAAACATTTTTAGTCAAGGTTCTAAAAGGCGCTAGGCGCTAGTCAAACGGTGGGCTGGGGCCTAGCGCCTAGGCGGATTTAAGTAAATCTATTATATTTCATTTAAATAAGTGCTTGTTTATACTTAAATTATAGATAATTTCATCATAAACAACAAAATAGAATGACATATATATTATGAAGTATTGGAACATAATGAAAATATGGAGAACAAGCATATGATGCGTGTTCATTTAAGTATTCAAACAAGTCACTCACAATTTATTGAAGAAAAAAAAACATGCAAATGAAAGTTATCTATTTTTTGTCTAAGTGAGTTACAACCTAGGGGGTGCCTAGGCAGTCTAGGTATGCGTCTCAGTAGGTCTAGGCGCCCTTTCTTAATTTTCAAATGCCTAGGCATTAATTGGGGCGATGACCAGCCACGCGGGCCCTAGACGACGCTAGGCAGGGACTTTTAGAACAGTTGTTTTAGTACAAATTGGTTTATGAAATAAAACAAAAGTGGTGGAATGGTTTAACTATTCAAACTTTATGACTGGAGCCTGATGATTATGAATAGCATAAGCATAAACATCATGTTTGCGCAAATTACTTGCATATGTGCAACTTTGAATATAAAAAAACGAAAGTAGAATTCTATTTTACATTAGAAAACTTAAACAATGTTCAAAATTACTTGCAAATATGGAACTTTGCATCTCTAGTGTTTCATAACAATCATTAAATTAATTGCATAATGAAACTTCATTAGTATAAACATAAACATCATGCTTGCTCAGATTACTTGCATATATGAAACTTTGCACATAAAACAAAAGTTGAATTCTATTTTTCATTAACAAAACTGAAATCACATTCATATATGAAACTTTGCATCTCTAGTGTTTCATAGCATTCATTAAATTAATATGTTTGGACAAGGAATATGTTTATTGATTATCTCTTTAATTGAATGTTACTGTCATGGAATTGACAGTCCTTACTTTTTATACATGAATCGTAACTACAATTAATTTAAGTGTATATAGATTTTTATTTGAGAAACTGTTAGAAAATATATCATGTGGCAATTTTAGTTTGTGATGGAATGGTTTATTACACATGCTTAATATTTGTCTTATTTCTCTAGATAAGTTTGACAATGTTTACATTCTCGTTGTGTATTCTTAAATTGTTGATTGCAGTTATCATGCTAAATATGTTTTAGTACAAATTAGTTTATGGGATAAAACGAACGTGGTGGAACGGTTTGAGTATTCAAACTATATGACTGGATCCTGATGATTATGATTAGTCTGAACATAAACATCATGTTTGCTAAGATTACTTGCTTTTATGAAACTTTGCATATAAAACAAAAGTTGAATAGGTTACATTAGCAAAATTGAGCAACTTTCAAATTACTTGCATATATGAAACTTTGCATCTTTATTGTTTCATAGCAATCATTAAATTAATTGCATATATAAAACTTGATTAGTATAAACATAAACATCATTTTTGTTCAGATTAATTGCATATATGAAACTTTGCATATAAAATGAAAGTCGAATTCTATTTTACATTAGCAAAATTGAACAACTGTCCAAATTACTTGCATATATGAAACTTGATTATTACAAACATAAACATCATGCTTGCTCAAATTATTTACATATTTGAAACTTTGCATCTCTAGTGTATGACTAGAGCCTAATGATTATGATTAGTATAAGCACAAATCTCATGTCTACTCAGATTACTTGCATATATAAAACTTTGCATCTCTAATATTTCATAGCATTCGTTAAATTAATGTGTTTTGGCAAGGTGTGTGTTTATTGATTGTAAGCTATTGTCATAGAACTGACGATCCTTACTTTTCATACATGAATCGTAACTACGATTAATTTATGTGCATACTGATTTTTATTTGAGAATCTGTTAGAAAATATTTCATGTGACAATTTTAGTTTGTGATGGAATGGTTCTCACACATGCTTATTGTTTGTCTTATTTTTGTAGATAAATTTGACAATCTTTACATTCCCAATGTGTATTCTTGAATAATTAATTGCAGTTTTCATTTTAAACATGTTTGAGTACAAATTGGTTTATGGGATAAAACGAAAATGATGGAATGGTTTCACTGTTCAAACTATATGACTGGAGCCTGATGATTATGATTAGTATTAAACTAAATTTGGACTTCTCAGAAAATCAAACTTTTGACTAACCAAATCAACTCTGATTTGGTCTCAAAAGGTCTCTTTTAAAACATTGAGACATTCCTAACAAATTCTCAGAAGGAATCTTCCTCAAAATATGCCATCTTGACCTCCAAAATACTCAAAATGTCCATAAACGTCAATTCTGCGCGCTGGGCATTTATTTCATCACCACGGTTAAACGGCTTAGTAGAAAAATCTAAAACTTTGATACAATCATCTTGAAAGACCCACGAACATCTTCGGAATTACTCTAAAATTCATCTGTTGGTTTACCTTTTGCTCCAAAGGAAGTCGAATGTCCTACATTGAAAATATATAACAAAGTATCAAAATTCTGCCAAAATAACCAATAAATTATAACTAAGAATAGGGTAAAATATATGGTATAATATGGACTCATTAATTATAAACATAAACATCATGTTTGCTCATATTACTTGCATATATGAAACTTTGCATATAAAATGAAAGTTGAATTCTATTTTACTTTTAGCAAAATTGAACAATATTTCAAATTACTTGCAAATATGAGCATCTCTAGTGTTTCATAGCAATCATTAAATTAATTGCATTTATGAAACTTGATTAGTATAAACATAAACATCATGTTTACTCATATTACTTTCATATATAAAACTTTGCATATAAAACGAAAGTTGAATTCTATTTTACATTAACAAATTTGAACAACTTTCCAAATTACTTGCATATTTTAAACTTGATTAGTATAAACATAAAAACCATATTTTCTCAGAGTACTGGCATATATAAAACTTTGCATCTCTACTGTATGATTGGAGACCCTAATGATTATGATTAGTATAAACATAAACATTATGTTTACTCAAATTACTTGCATATATGAATCTTTGCATCTCGTGTTTCATAGCATTCATTAAATTAATGTGTTTGGATATGTTTGTTAATTGTCTCTTGAATTGTCTGCTACTGCCAAAAAACTGACGGTCCTTACTTGTCACATCCAAGTCTCGACTCCATCGTAGCATGATATTGTCCGCTTTGGGCCCCGGCCACGCCCTTACAGTTTTTTTTTTGGGAACTCACACGAGAACTTCCCAGTGGGTCACCCATTCTAAGAATGCTCTCACCCGAACTCGCTTAACTTCATAGTTCCGATGGAATCCAAAGCTAGTGAGTTCCTAAACGGGAGGGGAGAATGTACATATAAGGCACATCATCCCCTCTCCATTGGTCGATGTGGGATATTACATTACTTTTCCTACATGAATCGTAACTACGATTAATTTATGTGCATACTGATTTTTATTTGAGAATCTGTTAGAAAATAATCATGTGACAATTTCAGTTTATGATGGAATGGTTCTTACAGATGCTTCTTGTTTGCCTTGTTTCTCTGGATAAATTTGGTAATGTTTACATTCTCATTGTGTAATCTTCATAAATTGATTGTAGTTTTCATGTAAAACATGTTTTAGTACAAATTGGTTTTTGGAATAAAAAGAAAGTGTTGGAAATTTAACTGGAGCCTGATGATTATGATTAGTATAAATATAAACACCTTGTTTGTACAAATTACTTGCATATATGAAACTTTTCATATAAAATGAAAGTTGAATTCTATTTTACATTAGCAAAAGTGAACAATTTTCGAAATTACTTGCATATATGAAACTTTGCATCTCTAGTGTTTCATAGCAATCATTAAATTAATTGCATATATGAAACTTGATTTGTATAAACAGAAACATCATGTTTGCTCAGATTACTTGCATATATAAAACTTTGCATATAAAACGAAAGTTGAATTCTATTTTACGTTAGCAAAATTGAACAACTTTTGAAATTACTTACATATATGAAACTTGATTAGTATAAACATAAAGATCATGTTTGCTCAAACTACTTGTTTATATGAAACTTTGCATCTCTAGTGTATGACTAGAGCCCTTGTTGATTATGATTAGTATAAACAAAAACATCATGTTTGCTAAAATTACTTGCATATATGAAACTTTGCATCTCTAATGTTTCATAGCATTCATTATATTAATGTGTTTAGACACAACATATGTTTATTGATTGTCTCTTAAGTTGTATGCTACTACCATAGAACTGACGGTTCTTACTTTTCGTACATGAATTGCAACTATGATTAATTTTTGTGTATACTGATTTTTATTTGAGAATATGTGACAATTTTAGTTTGTGATGGAATGGTTCTTACGCATGCTTATTGTTTGTCTTATTTCTCTGGATAAATTTGACAATGTTTATATTCTCGTTGTATATTCTTGAATATTTGATTGCAGTTTTCATATTAAACATGTTTAATACAAATTGGTTTATGGGATAAAACGAAAGTGGTAGAACGGTTTGACTATTTAATCTTATTCTAGGACTCGTGGATGTAGTGAAGACATGATCCCTGCAATATGCCATCTTTTTATCTAAAATAGTTATCTTTTATCTTCAGCACTTGTCATTTGAGTTGCCACAATTATCTCGCTTAAGGCAATCTCTTTTGTCTATAGGTTGGATGAAGAAAGTAAGAAAAGAGAATGTTAAAATAAAGTTGTGGGATCTTGGTGGTGAACCAATGTTTGGAATCATGTGGGAAAGATATTGCCGTGCAATTTTCTCTATTGTGTATGTCTCCTTTTACTTGTACATTTTGTAGGCATATCGTTTGGATGTTTATTTTTTGTTTCCCAAAAATCACAGTAAACATGTAACTATTGCTGGTGAGACACTAGAATTGTTAGTCTTGTTTACATATGCAAAGATGATTGTTAGTCTTCCATAAGATGGTTTATCTTCTGTTAAATTTGTCCCTTTTTTCATGTTGCAGTTATGTTGTGGATGTTGGTGATTATGATAACTTGCCAGTCTCAAGAAGATAAGTTCATGACTTCTTAAGTAAAGCTTTGGTAAATGATATTCCGCTTCGGTAAATGTACGAGATTGACAAAAAATAAGCTCTGTCTGAAGAGGATTTGTCATAAGAACCTTTCATACTTTGTAAGGAATACGGTTGGGCATATGTGGTGATTTACTTTGAACAGATTGATGTTGGTGTTATTTTTACATATGAATGTCTTATTGTTACATTTGAATTGTTTTACTTTTATATATGAATCGTTTTACTTTACATATGAATCATGTATTGAGCAACGTATTTTGCTGTCCAAGGATCTCAAATGCATCACTGATAGGGAAGTTTGTTGCTTCATGAAATCCTGCAAGAACTCTAGAAACATTGATACAGTCATTGCTTGAAATCCATTTTCGAAGTGGATTGTGTTGTTTGCTCAGTTTTGTCTTGTGTGTTGGGCTGCACGCTTTACATACCATTGGAAAACGAGAATACCAGGTATATGGAATCAGAATAGGCTGCCTCCCAAGCTCTACAAGTGTAGTAGGTTGATGTCAAGTCATAGAAGTTGGTGTTTGCAAATAAGCAAGCTACAATGGACTATTTGCAGGGCAATTGTTCAAGATCAAATTTTCATAGTAAACATGAAACTCGATGTCGTTTATTTTATGGACACGCATGGGCCTTGCATCCTTTACCCTTTTTCTTAATTTTTTTTCTCAATGAGATAGGGGCACAACATGGTAGTGGTCATACTCGCTATATCCTGCCTTTCACAAAACCATTTTGTGTTGCCAGAAGCTTGGTGATAACAAGCGGACTTGCTGGGAACTTGTTGATATCCCCCAAGACCACATGATTGTTCTCATGTCATGGTATTTTTTTTATGAAAGTTATTTTTTTAGAAATGGTAGAAGCAGCTCCCCTTGCATGGGGTGTGCCTATAATGTGCATATATTCTGCATGTCATGGTATTTTTGGATTAAAGTGATTTTTTTTTTAAAAATGGTAGAAGCAACTCCATGTGCATTGGGTATGCATATATTGTGCATGTATTCGGTCGTGCATTTTGTTGTGCGTATAAGAAGGATATATAGTCTTCATGTTTATGACTCACACCCAACAATGAGGTCTGTGTGAAAAAGGATATTTATACAAGTCTAGCATGATCTAGGTGAAAACCCATTGGGTCAAATGGCCAAATAAAACCTTAACTAAAACCCTTTACTTTTGTAATATATTATTATTAAATATTTATGAGTTGACATGAGAAGAAATGACATCTCACACATTTACATGCAATATACACCTCAAGTAGGTTAGGACAAGACATAAAGGTGAGGTCATGTACAACTCATCTACCTTGTCTTACCAATAAGGTTATGAAGCCAACCAATCCATTTACAAACAAACAATGGAAGGCAAAATTTGCTAACCAATTTCCACTTTTTAGTTTGGGATTTACACTAATATAAGGATGGTGCCTTTTCCAATAAAAGAAACCTTAAAATAATGGTTAAGTCTCATCCCTTTTGGTGCCAATTCTTGAAGGGAATCCCAAAGCCAACGTGACATAGTTCTTTATCACACATTTTTCCTTAAAAAATTGGGGAAAATATCCCACTCATCTGTTTTTTGGCGCCATGTATCCATCTTTTGTCTAGGGAACCATAACAATTTTCTGGCACCAATTTGTTGCATTTTGATAGGTAATCATGTCTTACTTCACTTATTAAAGCACCACATTTCACATTACTCACTCCACACAAGCACACACACACATTGCAAACTTCATCACATGACCAACCTCCAAGTGTGCAATAATGCAATAATGTCTGATTATATGACACCAACCGAGGAATCCAATCACGAGAACGAAGTCACTAGTAACTTCGATTTCAATGTGGAAAACCTCATGGCTAGGGAACATGCCGCATTTTTCAAGAGTAGGATCGTAGACATTGAAAAGGAAAAAGAGGTATGTCAGGCAAGAATTGAGCTGTTGAAGTTTATCGAGGACATACACATTGCAAACTTCCGAGCTTGGAAGAACTGCATCAAGATGAGATTCCTAAAACATAAATTGAAACACTGTTTGTATAAGGACATTGTTAGGCGATTCAAGGTCTTCTACGAGCTGGAGATGAAGAAGAAGAATAAGAAGAAGAAAAAGAAGAAGGCCTACGAATGCGGCGTTGAGTTGTTCCGAGCGTACTCCCATCTTCACAATGGCACCAAGGGCAACACGGATTGGCTTGATATCCACGTGTCCGACAACGTAACCTCCTTTATAGGCAGGGTGGAATTCGCCACCCATTTTTATAGCAGGAAAAGTTGGACGTTTTTGTGCTTCAACAATGCACGGTTCCGCTGCCTTTTTTTTTGTAGACTGTATAGGTCCCTTTTTGTGTAGTCTTCCAAAGTTGAAACTTACAGAGACCTTCTCAACTTGTTGCACCACTGTCCTTCTTATTAAATTGGGACATTGGTGCATCAAGATAATACTTTTGTTCACTTTGATGTAATATCGATTGCCAGCTCGTTGTAATGACATGGGATTAATGACTACTTCCATTTTTCTTTTTCACCATTTAGTGTACCATGCTTTCAGTTATCCTTAAAAGGACATAAGAAATTATAAAAGTTTAGTTACTCGAATTTAAAATCCATTAGACTCAGGAATATCGAACAATCTATACATGTAATGTGCATACAGTGTGCATACCATATGCATACTATGTGCATGATGTGCATAACATGTGACGTGGATGCCATGTGCATATGACATGAATACTATGTGCATACAACATGCATGATATATGCATTACCAAACTTGCATGTAGTGTGCATATGACATTCATAGCATGTGCATGATGTGCATAACATGTACATGGCATGTGCATATGAAAATTACAAATAGTAAATCTTCAAATTTTTCACTAGCGGGAAATTCAAACCACCGCCACAATTTAGGGGCCAATTTTGAATTTTGGGAACCGTACAAAACATACCCCATTTTTTAATTTGGTTGTCTTTTGATTTTGTGTCTATTAAAGAAAACACAATACACCCAATTTTCTCATCCCTCAAACAAAAAAATTCATACCACAGTTAAGCAATGAAACCTTCATTTTCCCGTTCCTATCCTTGCTCCCCTCCCACCTTCCTTCGAAAATCTTCTTGTTCTCGTTCCCACTCTTGCTCACCTTCCCCAGACCAAAGACATAGGTTCATTCGAGCCGTATGAGCTTGAAACAATTGTAGGGATGATTACTAAGCATGAGGAAAACCATGTGAAGCACATCACATCCTTTAAGCGGAAAATGAAAATGGCTCGTCGACCTGTGGAGATCGGCAAAAAAGATTGAGAAGTTCATGTTATCCGAAGCGTACAATGACGCGTTGGGAGAGCAATACAAATAGGATTTCGATTGGGACTCAACGATGGGTTTAAGATATTTCGATGCAATGCAATGCAATGAAAATGGATGTCAACGAGAAGTGGGTGACCGTTGACTACAAGGTTCTTGTTGTTGGGGCCATTAGCCAGGGATAATTTGAACTCTTTTATGGGTCCTTCAAATTTTGTTATATTTTGACATTCCCCGTGTGGTTTGTCATAAGAAGGACATTAATGTTTACTTAGTTCAATGTTATTTACGTACTTTAATGGAATTCCGCTATCATTTCCAATGTTGCTTTGTTTCATAAAATACAATAACTGTAGTGGACATTTCTTGGTCAAGCCATGAATATCACATTTACACGTTATGCACATGACATGAACAAGACATGCACACAGCTTGCTGCATCGTGAATCCTGAGAACTACTAATGCCAACACAAGGCCCTTAATTGGTAAGTAATAAAATAAAGATTACATATTGAATACTAAAACCATGCAATGGCAAAGTGTACTAAAATTACAATAACATACTAAGTACTACCAATGCCAACACAAGACCCTTAATAGATAAGTAATAAAATAAAGATTACTTACTGAATGCTGAAACCATGCAATGGCAAAGTGTACTAAAATTACAATTACTTACTACGTACTAAAATTACGCCAATTTTTTTGTTATAACAAGAAAACTACTTAAATAAATGGTGTCCACATAATCCTTCACACAAATGCATGACCTCTGATGAACTCGATGGCAAGCTTGAGTATGAAAAAACCCATATTCCGAGGATGGACGTCGTCAATGTCCAAGACCGTGGATAAGTAGTCGACAAATTTTAGTAAGAAAACTCTGCAGTCCACCCCACCACAAAGAACAAGTCCAGGTTACAACGCACTGGATATTTAACACATTTACAACTAAGTTAGAGATAAGTAGGAAAAGAACGTACCCATTGTTTTGCTGGCCACAATTGATCCTCGACTGAATGTCAAACAGTTTATTCATCATTTTTTGGGTTAGGTTCAAATCGTTTCGCATACCTGGAATCCCGTCACCTTTAGAAGTTCGGGTATTATGAAAGACATATGAGCAAGTTGTTTCTTCATTTTGTCCACCCTGATCTTGAGAAATGCGAATCGTAAACCGTGATGGTGCAATGTACAAGATGGATATCAACCAACATCCACTAGTCGCCATTCACATGACATGGGATGCATACTTTATCGACATCATTCCATGCACGTGTGTGTGGCGTTGCATTTGCATCAGCAAATACGACCTTGATCAAGTGCCTCGAAGGTGTAAAATTGCAACTTCTTTTGCCCTTGCCTTTCCCTTGCCCTTAGCATTTGTTGCAGCAAGGTTCTCAAATTCTGCATATTCTTGTTTCATTTTTTTTCCTGCAATGATGCATTGCAACATAACTTAAGATTTTCTCACATAAAACAAAACTGAGGACATGTATGGCTATTTGTAAATGACAACGAATTCATATTAGGAACATAAGTGAACGGAAAAGAGGGTATCAATAATAACATAATATTGACCTAGAAACAAAAGTCAGTAGTTTCCACCGATCCCTGAAATCTCTAAGACGCTTCATCAATCGCTTCCTCAAAAAGTAAAGGTCGACGTTGATGTGCTGAATCGAAGATAAAATGCATTGTAAAAGGCAAAATTAAACTCTTGTGCTCACTTATAATGTGGTAAATAGAAATTAGTTACAAATGAAGAACAAATACTTACATTGTTGTTCATAGTACCCTCGGAATGGATGAGTGCGGAAAAAAATCCCAACCCACAGTAGCCAATGTGTATAAGTCGACGTTATCGCTGGTACACAAAAAAAATCACAGGTTGTTAGGGATATATGAATACTCGTTCAATATTCAATTGTTTGAATGACCACCGAAAGTGAACTTACCTCGGCCAGCACGCACAACGCTTCATAACGTCAACAAAAACTGCCACATTGGGGTCCGGGATGATCCGCAAAAGATCAAGGGCAATAAAAAAATCCTCAGCGACTCAACTATCACCAACTTTCCTTCTTTTGTAGGATTGGAGAAGGTTGACAAGGAGCATGAGCTGCATTCCTTTACGCTTATGCCGTATTCTCTTACAGGGAAGGGGCACATAACCAGATGGATTGGCGGGCTTGTTCGCATCTACAGCTTCATCAATCTGGTTACTATGGTCGCTAACCTCCGTGTCTTCGTCTTCCTCTCTAATATAGATAACTTTCCCTTCTCCCAAATCACCATCCAATCTAAATTCCAATATACGCAAGAGTGATTGGGCGCCATGATTTTTGTTGCTAACCTCAATTATATCTGGTAAGACGACATCAAAAGTAGGAAAATTCGCATTGGGGGGCGGTCGTTTTGATTGTGTCTTTTCCAGAAGTCGACTTATGATCGCTGGCAGAGGTATCAGGTTGAGGGGACAGTGCGGTAAGATCTTGAAAACCCATGTCGTGGTCTTGTGGAGGTAGAGGGGATTTTTCAAACTTTGCATCCTCGGGGACTTTTTCTATGTCTTATGCGGACCCTACCGGCTTATCAGGGCTTGGGGCCTTCTTAAACGATTGAGCGCTTGCGTCGCCTTGCAGACGTTCAACCTCGGCAGCCAAGGCCATGTGGGCACGCCACTAAGCCTCTAAATCCTCTAAAACTGTCATGAATCAGACATCCACCATCAGTGAAAAATCTTCAAACTCTCACTTAGGAACATACTCATAATCCTGCATATAAAAAACAATGATTTCATAACTCCACCGAAACCGATATATGTTCAAAAATAGTACAAGCATCTAAATTGAAACTACAATTTACAAATTTATGTACTCACCGCTAAACGGGATGAGGATGGCAACATTCTCTTGCCTTGGTGCCTCGTTTTCACCTTCCCTTTAGGTTTGGATAAAGGAGTGGCCTCGAAGTCGTGATCAGCATCCGCAAAATCTTTACTTTCGTCCTCCAGTGTTGCATCCCTACAAGGCTGAACATCATCAAACATGACGTTCCAGTAAGCCGCCTTCTTTTCTTCCTCAGTGGGAGTAATTGGTTGGACAAGAAGCTGCATTCGACAAAATCGATGTTGCATAAGTATGTACAATCAATTGTTAATAAAAATTCAGTAAGTTTTTTAAAATTGGAACAAACACGTACCGATTGTTGAGCAAAAAGACCCCTCTTCAGCTTCTCATGGGACAGATTTAAGTTGGTGTCCCAACGGCAATTCGAGGACAATAACTTAAGGTTCTCCGTCTGCAACCTTGCATAGTTTTTGGTCTTCAGGTACAGCAAAGTTTCAAACAACTAGCTCTACAAAATTTAAAGTGATAATGTAAATAACCCGCAGCGAAATGAATGCAAAAGTACGTTAAACTTATAAAAACATACGTAAACCCCCTTAAGTTATAGGTGTCCCGGATCGCAGCTCCCAGTTTGTCAACATTTTTTCCTTTTACAAACTTGTGGCAGGCCAAAGCGGCCGCGGTTATGCTTGGCATTGACAACTGGATTGATGCAGATCCCCTGGAACATGTCACCTTTTTTTTATTATTATCTACGAACTTAAGCAGGTGGTAGTTAATGGATGAGTCATTCTCCTTGCCCAAAACAACAAAATGGATGAAGTACAGTAGACCCAGCTTGTAGAGATTGTCTTGGTTTTGGCACACGTTGAATTGATCCTCTAATTATTTTAGGGTTATCTTCTTCTTCCCCCTGAAATAGATCTCTCTAATACGACATTCATCTTCATTGTCTTTAAGAATGAGGAAATTCTCCAAAATTGAGTCCCCTCACCAAATAGAATGCACAGCTCCCAAAAGTCACAACATGTTCCCCAAAAAGGAAGGAGATGGAATCATCACTCACTTTATCCTTAATAGCCCTAAGGATAATGTGGTGGTTGAACTACCTAAACCAGTCAATGCGGTCCACATCAACCAAATGACCGAAACAAGAATCCTCGAATTTCTTTAGGAGATCCTTTGAAAATTGTATTCTAATATTACCCAAACACCCCAAGTTGTATGACGGACAGAAGATGGTAGCAGGAAACACATCATCCGGTGGACACACAAGTTTTGACGGAGACGAAGATTTGACTTTTGACATGCAAGATTTTCAACATAAACAAATCAAATTAATAAGATAAACATGCACACATGATATGCACAGTATATGCATATTGTCTGCCCCAATTGAATCAGGTCATCAACCAAATACAACCAAATATGCTCAACATCTAAACATGCACGGAAGATGCACATACTAGGCACAGAATATGCACATAATATTTGCCAATTCATGAACAAAATTCAATCAATTATTTCCAACAATATCAAAAGGATAAGCACAGAATATACATACAGTATGCACAAATTTAACCAATTCATGAACCAAATTCAAGTGTGTCCAACATAAAGACATGCACACAATATACACGAATGATGAACAAATTTGAATTAATTAATTTCCAGCAATGTCTAAACCACATACACAGCACCAATTAATATCAAATAACTTAATAGTACAAAACACTAAACTGCACCCAAAACCCAAAATTCCAAAATTTACAAAACCTAGATTGAAATTATGAAATTCATTTCAAACCGTACCTCTTTTTCGATTTTTCCATTGAAATTTAAAGGATGGATAACACACTTGCCTAGGCCGAGAAATATATAGAACGGATTCCAAAGTTAGCATCAATCAGAAACTAGGGTGGAAAAGGGTTGAGCCGTTTGGGGTTAGAGTTCTTAGAGCTAAGGGTTTGGCGCTAGAGATTTTCAAATAAGGAGGTGCAAATGCTGACTAGGTTTGACAAATTAACCCATTTATGTACAAGGGGCAATTAGGTCATTTCAAGGTGTAAGAACAATCTTATTTCTATCCTATTGTTGTGCATGGCTTGTGCATACTCTGTGCATATTCGAAAAATCCTATTTCAGTCCTAAGATTAAGAAAATGGGACATTCGTGTCAATTTCCCTAAAAAAATATCATGATATATGTTTTGTACTTAGTTCCACAAGAAATAAGAAACCCCATCAAACTATCATTTTGTAGTTTTCTTTTTAATGGAGTAGGATTCTCTCCCCTATAAATTTCTCTCCCCTTGGGTCCCCTCTTATTTGAACAGTCACAATTAAGCAATGTCAACATCTTTGTTGACTTCTTTCTAGACAGAGAAAAACAAAGAGGAAAGTGAGAGAGGAGAGAACTAGAAGGGAGGGGATTAGGAGGGCAAAGAGTCCTACTCCTTTTCAGTACAACGATATATTTACACTAAGTGTGTATGAGAATAAATTGGTTGCAAACTCGTCATTCCTGAAATTTAACACAAAGACATCTCACTTATAAATGAAGACCATTGTGCTAAATCTCTATTTCTTTGTTTCTTTGTTTTGTTAATTGAGTTAGTTGGACTTGGCCCTCCAAATACATGCTTCACAAGAGTTGTCGAGTTTGAATGACCAAGCTGACCTCAAGCCTACCTTGAGCTGTCTCATAAAAAAATTTGTGTTGTTCACGAGCTTTACAAGCCAAACATACTAATGTTCAAGCTTTATAATAAGTTTACAGTCTAAAACAAGTTTAACTTATTTTTGTGGTAAAAAAGATAATAAAAATAAAATTCATAAACTTAATTCAACTGGAAACCAAATTGCCAGTTTACTCCAAATATTCTAAACATGCATTCAATATCCCCTGCACTTTTAAAATTTGGATCAAATTATTAGATCAAATATTCATTAACTTAAAAAATGGGACATGAACTGTCCTTCAAAAATACATCGGATTATCAAACCGAATTAGCGGGAAAAAGGAGAAATAATTGCAAGCACCATTTTTGACATGCTCTAAATTTCCAAATGCAGTAACGTTCAAATCAACAATAAAAAGGCTGCAATGTTAGAGAGACAGAAAGCCGAAAGATTTTCCTCTGCATTTACATCTCATATTTACAAAATAATGCCCTCTAAGCTCTTCTACAAAATTCTTAACCAACCATCCCCCGCTACGATCTTCTCCAGATCCTAACTATAATAACTGAAATCGATCATATACACGCTGTATAATTATAAATCTAACTGCAGAAATTCGAAGTAACTTATCTTCTATATTTCTTTCGTCCCTTCCCCTCTTCCTACTTTTTCTTCCTTGTCACAACCATCTGTGGCTGTCGCTTAGGCTGCAGCGATTGATCGGTGATTTACCTCAAGGATCACTAGAAGGGGAGATGAGAACACAAACTAAAAAGAAAAGACTACAAAGCAATGTTTTCAACCCGTCTTCTCGCTGATCCGGACAACGTCCATGACTCTTGCATTGCAAAAAAAGCACCTGTGGCAATTCAAAAGATGCCTGGTTATGCAGCCATAACATGACCTGTGGGAACAAGGTGAAAACTGAGCATCTGCTTCACGAGCATAACAGATGCAGCACATGCCATCATCCCCATCCGTTTCTCCCTCACATATTGCATTTTCTTGTGATTGGCTCCGGCTGAGGAGGCTCAGAAAATTCTCTAGCTGGGCAAGTTTTACAAGATAAGCATCGCCTCTAAAGGTTCCAGCCTGAAAAATAAACAAACTACAGTATAAAAAAGGACAGCAAACACGAAAGATTTGCGGACAATCCACCAATGTAGAGCTTTAATCGTGGTTATTGATGTTCAATTGTACACAAGATAGGACCAGTGATAAAACCAGATTGACAAATAGTATGATATTTCACACTATCTCTCATATCATCACAAGCAGTCAACATTACACTTGAACTGAACTTGCTTCGAAGGAGCAGAAGAAAAAAAGAGTTTTAAGAAGAATTTGTTTTTTGTTAGAGAGAGAGGAGCAAACCCAGTTGTAATCCAATAGGTATTGGAATCTGCATTGAAAACTGTCAAGGCAACCCATGCTTGCAAAGATGCTCACAACATCATTGTGTTCCCTGCATTCCATATGCTCACCAGCATTTAACAAGTTTAAGATAATTCCTACAAGAGGTGCCAATATCATCCCTCGGTTTACTTTTTCTAAAGATTGGCCATGTCGTCTCAGCAACCTGCCAAAAAATCCATAAATGTTAAGGTAACTAAGTAAACAGACCAGGTTCACATTATCAAAGCCAAGGTCATGAGAACTGAAATAGGAAAGGTAGACCAAGCTACAAAAGTCTAAAATTAACAATGAAAATTCCAAATAAATCTGAAAAACATTAGGAATCATACAAGGAAATGAAGTTCATGAAACAGTTTGCAATAAATACCAATCCCCTTACATGAATAAGTGTCCTTACGGTACAATGCAGCATGTCAGTTACAGCACAATCATTCATATCAAATAAAAAAAGGAGACAAAAATGATAAATGAGGAAAAGAAAACACTGTGGAAGATAGAGGAGGACTTTGTTTGCACTCTAGAATTTTCTTGCATGCTTAATGTGAGGGCATAAAGAAGTGTGAGACTTCATTTTTGGAGTGCATATATCATCTCAGAAGATAAAATGGAAAGCAATAGTAGAGTGCATTTGCAAGCATAGAATCTTACAAGTCAAAAAACTCGGCATCTTCTGCTGAAGTTATGTGGTTCAGAATAAAGACAATCAACTCGGTCAACCTTCGAAGGTTTGTTTCAGCTCCAAACAGAAATGCTTGAGGTATCGCATGGGTACAGAACTCCAAAAGCCTTGCAAGATTGCATGAAAGATCAAATATGACACTGCATTTCTTTTGCTGGAACTCTAATACCTGCAAAAAATGTTTTCTCAAATTACAAAAGAAGTCTGATGGGTAAATACGAAAGACTGGAACATAAAATAGCCAAGTCAAATTGGTCAAATATTAAGCCATTTATTTCCATTATTATCTCATTATCCAAAACCAAAACTAGAACAATATTCTATTTTGCTACTAAGAAAAATAAACCAAAGTTCAGACAAGGTCCAAATTAAAAAAGCATATTGATTATACATATTTTATCCAAATAAGAGGGTCTCAAACAAAAGTAACTTAAAATATTAAGTATGCTTTAACAATGTGCCCTCGTTATTTATTCTGCCCAAATAGATTTTGAATATTTGGTAAGGAACATATTTGGTTCTGCTTACGAGAAATTTTGGAAACCGAGTTACATTTCAGAGGTTATCTTTTTTATCTTCCAAAAACTACTATAAACAAAAACATTCACTCTTTATTCTGTCCAGTTATTTGTTCACTTATAACGTGTACAAACAACAAAGCACTTCCCCCTTTCATTACTCATTCTGCCCTATCAACCCACATCAAGGCTTTGAGTGGCCTTGTGGTTGTGGGCATCGTGCCCATGGTTTTAAGTAATCTCTTCCCTTCAGGATTTGTTCCAGTAAAGAGTACCCCATACCAAGGCTCCACCAGAGGATTTTTGCAAGTTGAGGGTTTGGGTTGCCCAAATACATGGCTAGGGTTTGTCGTTAAGGCATTGGATCTAGGCAGAGACGAATTCGCATGCCAGTCCAAGCTAGACAAAGACAGACTTGCTTCACTTAATTTGTTATGGGCCTTTAATTACGTTGTATTGTCCATCTTCAGAACTGGATTTTTCTCTACACTTTTTTTTTTCAGCAACTAAAAGCACATAAAAAGTATTCTTTAATATGAATTCCTAGCATCATGCACAGAAATTGTAGTAGACAAGAATTTCTAATGCTAAGGATGCTTTGAATTCATGTTTTCATTTAGTGGTCATTTCCAAATACGTTTTCACTTTATGAAAAAGGTTTCAGAAAATACAAAACTGGTTCTAAGTTACACCTTCCATACAGCATTTCATTCAAAAACACCAAAACTGATTTCCATCTCCATTCCTCAAACGTCCAAACAAGTTTGAAAGTTTTCTGTAAACTCCACCAAACATGCCCTGAGACATGTAAAAAATTTCCTTCGATTGTGTGTATACCTATATATAATACCACATGAAACTCTTTCTTCTCAAGAAGACCAAGGTGTTTAAGCTTTTAGAGATATATATCCAGAAAACAGAGATAAAACTAAGTAAAACATATAACTATGATGATAATAATTATTATTATTAAAATAACAACAATACTTATCCATACCTGGTACTTCTCTTGCATTTCTCTGACAGAAACTGAGAATTCAGTCATTGTCCAGCTGAGAGTGTTAAATAGGCGATTGAGAAAAGCTGAGAACAATTCCTCATCATTGATACATGTTTCTCCTAACAATCTCTATATGGATTAAGAGGTAAAAGAAAAATTAGAAGCTATTCGGTTGTATTAAAGTATACGATAAAAATCCGAAGGCGACAATGAAGGACATTCACCTGGAAGACAACAGATGAAGATGACGATTCTCCGTGCTTTGAAGAACCAAAGCCAGATCCCTTGCACAAACGCAGAAGAATGTTCGTCACAGGAATCCAGGATCTATTATCAAATGCTGACAGCAATGCCTTAGGCATCCTCTTGGTGGCTGCTTCATTACTCTCGAAAACAGACAAATACTCTTTGTACTGTACCAAGACTGAGATTGATTGGAGAAGCAGATCCTTAAGATCTGCACTCGATATTCGAGGATCGTTGAAGTGCGTGACCACAAAAGTGACCTGGGCAACAAGACACTCAAAAATCTAGGGAAAACAAACAATCCAAAAGAAATTAACTCATAATCTTCATTAAGTCCTGCCAGGCCATGTCAGGCCATGTTTCAATGACTGGATCCAAATTTTAGAGGATCTACAATTTGTTGAGATGAAAAAATTATACGAACAAGATGTGTGATTACAAATTATATGAACCAAAACAAACATGCGGAAAATCACATAAGACATTGTTTTCCTTCATAGGCATGCTTAAATATTGAATTTATGAGATAAAATTGTTCAGGTAAATCAAAATATAAATTATCTCGATGCTCAACTATCACATCTAAACCAAATAATTTATCGTTTTCAAATCCATGAGGCCTACATTTTGTATATTTCATTATACCCAAGCAGAGCAAAGCATAAAATAGTAAGTAGGAAAGACAACGTTAAAAGAATAAACATACAAATGAAGCAAGGCCTTGCTTGATAAATATCGATGAAGGTACAAATGGAGGATCACTTTTGCGCAATACATGGAAGCAATCAACCTGCAAGGAAATAGAAGAGTAATGAATAATTCCAAATATACTGCTTCGGAAGAACTGGCACAAAAGCTCATTGCGATTTGCGGCTAAATCCAGTATATCGACAAACTTTAACAAGCAGATGAACTTTTCTCTCTCTTTTTTAGATTTGTCACATATCAAAAATCGGAGGTTGACTTATTTGTAGAAAATTAAAAACTTGCTGTCTCGGAATATTCCCCAGCAGTTATATCCTAATGTAATTCCAGAACTACTCTAAGGGTGAGCACATACTGCATCCACCTCATACTCTTCTTGAGAGTTTCAGTAACATGCAAATGTCACCATCAAAGAAACATTGAATGATATAATTTAAAAAAGAAACTGATGAAACGGTTATCCTTATTACATGCAATAAAACAAGTGCAAACACCAAAGTCTGCTTATTACAAAAACAAGGGAAAACACAAATATTCTCCTATCAGGAAGGAAAACAGAAGCATTCATACTCAAAAGCAAGCTCACATAATCTTATGACGACAATTCATTGCATATCAAACTGTGTTATGTTCAGTTAAAAAAGAGTTAACTTACAAGAGCTTCCAGATAATATTCAGGGATATAAGGGAACAGTAGATCGACTTTGCTAAGAACCAAAAGCAACTGGACGGTCCATATGCATGTTGCATACATTCCTCTTTGCTTCCATCGAGAAAATAGAGAAATACGGTACCTGCAAGGCATGAAAGAGTGACGAAAGGAAACAGATATAGGTATTTGTGTACAAATAACTAATATATGTATAATATTTTCGGGTGCATAATAAATTGCATAAATTAAATGATTTGTTTAGTTGTCCTTTTATCAGAGATCATTCTCAAGACTCCACTGAGCAGTATCCCTATAAATATGGTTAAATTAAACTAACAAATAATGCAATGTATATTAAACAGAAAAATGGGGGGCAAAATTCAGTTAAATCTTCTGAACACTTGGAGGCAAGAAAATTGATGAAACAGTCATATACAAATTATGGAAACAAGCTAATCTTCAAGGTCATCTTACCAAGCACATTGTCTGACACAATCAATAACTTCTTCTCTATAACCATTACGAGCTTCTTTCAAATGCTTTAATTGCTCACTGCTAGTTTTTTCTCTTAATTGTTTATCAGCGTCTTCCATGAGGGATATTGACTGTGACTGGTGAGACATGTAATACGATGCCTGCAACCAGGAGTTTCAATAATTCAGAAATCTCATAACAATCAGGATACATGCGCACACAAATGCTCACAACAAGGGGGATACCAGGATAGCAGCTTTTTCCTTGAGGCATTTAAGATTAATCAGCAAGAATACAATGATCATAATTGATAAATAAAAGCTCACAACAAAATAGCTGAATAAAAGAATGAGAAATAAAAGACCACAATTAAATCAAGAAAGGATAAAACCAAACAACAGTTTACCATTCAAATCAACAAATAGTATAGTAGATCAAAATTCCTGAGTTTTAGCCTTAACAAATTTTCATCTTTTAAGAATGTTAACCTATTAAAGCCAACCACAATCAGACTGATATTGAGCACGTTAGGTTAAGGATAACAAAAACATTTATCAGCAAAATTCTGTATTCCGTAAAGACGAACAATCATACCCCATTATCTCCTTACCTGCTTAAAATTTGGTGCAAGACCTATATGATACAACAGCAGCAAAACATCTAGAAGTTCTTCTTCTCTGAGTGTAGCTGAAGACATATTACTTTCCCTTGGTACAAACCTCATATGCTGCACTGGGCGATAACTAAATTCAGATTCAGATTGATAACTAGAACTAGGCTTATCTTCTATTTCATCATTCAAACTTCCAGTACTGCATTCTGTAGCAACATGGGCAGATCTCTCTGGAATGGAACTGCAATGGGCACGAGAACCTTTGGCTGTGTATCGAATTGGATACTTTGAGATTCTTGTAAAATCATCATTGTAGCATGAGCAACAACATGGTTTTTTTGTAGTTGAATGAGTCACTCTGGTTTCTTCATCGTCCATACAGCCTTCCTCCCACCGAATTAGTTCTGTTTCCTCATCATATGCCCGGTATGATTTTGAAAGATGACTAAACGACCCTCCAAGCCTAGAACTGTCATTTCGATGAGGATCGTTTCTAAGAAATAGACCTACAGGAAAGCTTCGGTGCCCACCCCTATGAAGAAAACCAACATCAGGGCCATTTTCAGTGCCTTTCAACCAGCCGCACATATCCCCCATGCCAAACCCTTCGGATAAGAAATGAAGTATCACTGTGTACAAAGAAACAAGAACAGAATTGCTTGAAACTCCAGGAGGTGGAAGATTGCGGTCGGACCCTCTATTCTTTATTACAAGGTTCTGTAAAAAAGTTCTGAACACTGAACCAGGAAACTGGGGAGCTATCACAGGTGGTATAAACTGTATGACCAAGCGACAGAGATCCCTATGCTTCTCCTCAATCTGCGAATAATAATATGTATTGTCAACTAAAAATTAGTGTGGAAGTGCACGATGTGAACGTTCCCCATAATAAGCTCTAAATAACAACAATCAAGGAAAACCCCAATAAAACAAGCTGCGTATCTTATATATTGTTCATTATGTCAAACAATAATGCAAATTACTGTATAGACCGATTTAAAAAAATTCAAATATTTATTAATTAACTTCACATCAAATAGAAAGCAGTTCTCCCCAAACTCAGTTTACAGCATATACCAAGAAAAGGAAATTCATCACTAAAGTCCAAGCTTAATTTTTATTTTTTAAACTAAAAATGACAAAATCATGGACTTTTTGTACAAGGAAATAAGCATGGATCTTTTTCCCAAAGAAATAAGCATGGATTTACACTTTCATATGACTACAGGAATATGAAACTAAATTTTTCCTACGAAGCACAAATGTCCTTATCTATATCTTTATCAACTCAACTTGTTCCCAAACATGGCCTGTTTAGATAAAATATGCCTTTACCTTCAATTAAAAAAAAAAGCAAGAAACATATCCTGCGCCATAAATTTCAAAAAATTCAAATATATTATAAAAAGTTTCATGGGATTGATCTTATGTGTATGTTTCCTGGTAGAAATAATAGAAAGACATTTATGTGTACTGACAATGTATATGATTTTAAATTTTATTGAACACTAAACTAACTTATATGCCAGATTGACCTAATTGAAATCATCCATGGGGGAAGTTGTGAAATTCATAATACTTCGTCCTCAATCACTCTGACAAATGTTTCCATAACTTCCACTCTAGTTTATCATGATTAATATTTTCTAAAAGATTCATCACTTAGCCCAAATTTCACGTTCTCAATACAACATGGACAATACAAACAAGATAAATTCAACAATGGCATCGAATAAAATCAAGCTCTTTAGCTCAATATGTTATTACCTTACTGACAGCTTCAGATAAAGCTCTAGTTGTCAACAACATGCTACTTTCATATGACACATCCTCACTTGAACCAGGCCAAGAAACAGATGGTATCATGGATTCAAGGTCATGCTTGTTTGGATTCTTCCGTGACAGAAAACCTTCAAAAAGGAATTCAAAATCAGGTGATTTCCACCAAAGCACCATAAGTTCTTGTCGTCGCAGGATGTGGCATACCAGCGCAAGGTATGGGTACGACCCTGAACATGGGCAGTCTTTCAGAACCAGCAGAGCTGTTTTGCAACCACAAGCCAAGGCATTTATGAAATGTTCAAATAACAAATGTGATCCTTCAAATTCTAGAAAGACATCAAGAACTCTATCTAAACTTGAATAATCATGTGGAATCTGCAACCCGAACACTTCCATCATGAATGATAGAAATGGACCCCAGGCAATGTACTCTCTGCTCCACACATCTGCTCCAAGTACTGAGAAAAATTCCTCACATATGCCATGAGAAACAGGATAAAAAAGTTCTTCATGTGAAACAAACCTCTTCAGTCTCCTCAACTTCTGAACAGAAGAGTGATTTGCCTGCTCCATAGAGTGCATACCCAACAGCCTTGACAAGCAATACAGCAACTGAGTAGCAAACGGAACCAAGGATGGAGGTGCTTGAAGGGGGAAGTAGCTTTCAATGGGGAATCTAAAGGGGCGGGCCCCAAAATTTAATTCACATCTTTCGCCCTGAGAAAGAGAAACTGCAGGATAATATCCAGATCCTGGTCCCATCTTACGAATGCCATGAAATGCGGGCCCAAGTGAGACACCATTTCTGTAGAATGATATTTCATTACAATCCAAATCTATGCAGCAGCCAATGGCATCACCAACAACCCATGACTGACCATAAGGCTCAGCTTCCTTGTTCCATTTTCTAACCCTCCTCCCATCAAATGCATATGAATCGTCAGCATCACCTACACCCTTATGGTCAGTGAAAGGGCAAGAAACAGTTGCCCAACCAAGCTGCTGAATACCTGAAGTTTCTAGAATAACTTCATACATCCATTTACCTTTCCACACAAAAGCATTAGCCCTGGCACTGCTGAACATCGCCAAGCTCTCTACAAGCAAAGGTGGCTTCATAACTCTAATATCACCACGAATACTGGATTCATCAAGACCAATGATGTGGGGCGCACAGCCATCTCCAGAAATACAAACTCCATCTCTGTTTCTAAACACACTTGAACTTGCATGCAATTTAGACAATTCATTCCGTATCAAACAACGAACTAGATTGTTGTCAATTGGACTGGCCAGCGAACCAACAGATTTGTTAGGGAGACCAAGAACATACTCTAAGGTACGCTCCACCGATTGATGGCCAAAATCATCACAATTTGAAACAAGATGGGTTTTCGACGAGTTCTCCTTACTGCCTTCGCCATTCAATAACACAG
Organism: Cydonia oblonga; assembly: GCA_015708375.1. Taxonomy (NCBI): domain Eukaryota; kingdom Viridiplantae; phylum Streptophyta; class Magnoliopsida; order Rosales; family Rosaceae; genus Cydonia; species Cydonia oblonga. The sequence continues at coordinate 4,140 of JADOBS010303886.1, read as the reverse complement.
CTAGACCAGAAGAAAGCCCACCAATTCGTAGGCCGTCTTCTGCCATTCTGAACAAGGACAAGCAATATATGCCCAATTCTAACTCTAATCTTCGTTCAAACTCGAACGCTCCTTATGAAAATCCAGTTAACTCCAAAACCGATCCATCCAAACAAAACTCAGACGCCCTTCAAAACACAACCACGACCTGAAACAATCCACACGGTTTCAACACATACAACTAAGTTTCAGAAACAATCCACACAACTTGTTTTGTTTGGTGGGCACATTGAAAACACAAAAATAAGTTCAGCACGATTGATGGGCAAAGTTAACCAACATTTTTACATTTCCCAGCCCCTTCCCCGCCCTCAATTTTCTCGGGAACCAAACAGGGATCAAAAGAAAAATGAATTGGAACAAAAATCGAAATTAATCAAAAAATTGAACAAAAGAATACACCAATGTCCAAAATTTTCAGCGCTCAAGCAATGAAATTGCACATAAAATTGAGAAATGATGAAGATGAACTCACAGGTCCTGTGGTTTTGACAGTAGAAAGCGGCTAGGGTTTTGCAGCAGCCATTAAAATTAAGCACCGTCCATAACCTACGTGCGACAGAGAGGAGAGACGGGGAGAAGAGACGAGGACAAAAATGGAATTCTGAAGTTTATCGCCCAAAGGTCCGGGGGAAGCCAGAGACAGGACAGACAAAACAAAATACGAAAGAAGAAGCTGCTGCTGCTTCAACCCCACGCACGCTGACCTCCATGCCCTAAGGATGGTATGGTATTGACCGACACGTGTCGAGCACTTGCTGTAGTAACCGGTTGCTACAGTTAATGTACGTTGCTGGTCTCTTTGTTTTGTTGAGAGGCTTGTGGCGGTGACACGAATCCATGACAATCACGTAGACTTTTTCAATTTTAATTTAGGAAATTTTATTTAAATCCAAGTAATTTCTTTTCACAACTAATTACACAATTATCATTCAGTACAAAATTAATAATAAAATTAATTTATAAATAAACTCACACCCAATAATCAAAACATACCATCACACAATCTTTATCTACATTCATTCTAGCTAAAACTATAAGATGCTCTTATAGAGAAAAACAATCTCTTTTTGAACGATGGATGATAATTTTGAAATTTTGAAGTTATCCTATAACTAAGATATGACTTGATTTATGCAAGTTTTTTTCAATTTCAATTTTTTATAGGGTTTAAGAACAAAGTCAGCCTATCACATTCTGACATCGTGCTAAAGGAAGTGAGCATGTACATATAAGGCATAAAGCATCCTCACCCCTAGACGATATGGGATCTAACAATCCACCCCCCTTAGGGGCTCGACACACTTCCAGCCAGGAAGTGGCTCTGATACCAAATTGTCACATCACGACCTCATGCTAAAGGAGATGAGCATGTACATATAAGGCATAGAGCATCCTCATCCCTGAACTATGTGGATCTAACACGGCTCATTTTCCAAAGCATAATTACTATTAGTAACCTATGGGATTTAAATTTTTTTAGTTTCTTTTAATCATATATATGGAACTAAGCAAAATTAGTAGATGAATGATGAATTAAAACATGTATGGATTAAGCAAAATTAGCAACAAAAAAAATTAAGTATGAAACAAATATATAAAAGATATTACTCTCTTTACGCCTTGAATAAGTTGCAGAACATTATTTTTGGATTTTTATTTTTTAAATGGTGTAAAGATAAATTTATATATGGAATTGGGTATGTGAGGGTAGTTTGATAGTAAATTTGGATTTAAAGAGATTGATAATTTAATTAAAAGTGATATAAGTATAGAGAATAAGTTGGGTATAGAAAGATATTATAAGAGTTAAAATAAAATTTTCCTTTAATTTTTTATATTCTCCTTCTTTTTTTGTTGTATATTTAACTACCATACTTGCATTTATTTAAAATATCCATTATCTAATAGTGGATGTAGTCAAATATAATATTCTATTTTGGTTATATTTATGACGATTAGATGATGAACATATTTGCAACAAGGTCAGATTTCAAAACAAATAAAAGAAAATTATTAATTAAAGGCCGCGTGGAGTTTTGTATCCCATGGTTTAGGGTTTATGGTGGCCACAAGTAACCCAAACCAATGAATATATCTCATCCAAAATAAAATAAAATAAAGAATGAATATAATTAATTCCAGCCAAAAAGCGCAATGCAAGTGGGGTGAGAAGGGCACAGTAGCGTCCTGAGATGTGCATTGAGCAGAAATTTTTTATTACAACTGAAATACGAGTGTAACATCATATATTTTTATAAAAATAGTAGAAAATTTTATTTTTAAGGTATTAACTTTTTAACACACATATCATATTATTTATATAACGATATATGATGTATTATTTCGTATACCGATCACACTGAAAAATCTGTTTGCACTGAGGCCGCTAGATGCCCCCAACCAATTAGGAATTATAGGCCTTTTCTTATCCACCGGTAGTGCGTCGTGGGCACCATGCGTGTACAACATTGTTCGGTCCCCCGAGCGCTTTGGGCCACCTTTTCTGGAGGCATGGGATAAACGAGTCAAAATTGAACTGTGAACTGTGTAATCACGGATTTACTTTAAAGAACGTAATAATCTATTTTTCAAAGCATACGACGATTTTTTGGCCATCTGAGCTGTTAATTTGTCTACTAATCTCATTGTTTGAAATGTAATCCGCACGTGGTGGAGAAGAAGCTGTTTACGGTGATTTGACTTGTGTGGGGGTGCCATTATGACTCCTTGACGATGATGAGAGGCTTTCCAAGGGATACATGGACTTTTTGGCAACGATGATGACCATCCGACTCTGGTGTTCTTGCCAAATTTCTAATGGACATGGTCTTAAGAAAAGAGGACAATTTACATAATATGGATACAACATTACGTGATAAATTTTTCAAGTTAATATTATGAATATTATCTTAACTTAATCATTTATTATTTGATATTGGAATATCACCAATATTGTCCAACTTATCACTTATTACAAAGTTTGGATTTGTTATAGAAGGTCCAAGGGATTTTACGAATAAAAATTCTCATATATTTTCTTTTTCAAAAATAATTTGATTTTATTAATGGTGAAAAACGAATTGATACATTAACATTGGTATCGAAGGTATTGAACAACCATATAGGCTCTCGATCATTTCATCGGAGTACATTCCTCTTAAAGACAAGAGCAGCCACCAAGTGTCTAGAACCTAGTGTTGGTTGAACATAGAAAATCTGATGGAGAGGAGAAGGTCACCTTTGAAGATTATGGCATCATGACTTCTTCATCAGCGTTTACAAGTTAGATAATTCTTACAATTCAAGTATGCGATACTCGCATTTTCAAATCTTCCTTCCAAAATTTCAGACTTTAATGCAATTTCATTGTTTTCCAAATAGTTATGGGTTTTCACATCAATCCTTTCATAAATTTATTTAAACTTGCGATAGTTTTATTTATTGATGGTACCATAGAACTTTGTATCCTTTCCATAGGAAAGCATTTTTTTCCTCTTTTATTATGGGTTAAACTCTGTTTACTATCGTGAAGTTTTGTGGTTTTCAACATTTAGTACATCAAGTTTTTTTCGTCCCAGAGTCATACCTAAAATGAAAATTTTGGGACAGTCTCATAGATCCGTTAGTCAAACTGTTAAGGGCTGGTTTGGTATTGTTGTGCTTTGAAAAAAAACTGTTTCTGCTATTCTATGAGAATAAGCGGCTGTGAAATAAAGCAGCAGAGTGTTTGGTAAACTTTTTTGTAAAAGTGCTTTTGAAAAGAAAAAAAAAAAAGCAATATTATAGTGTTTGGTAAACTTTTATGTAAAACAGATGTGAAAAAAAACTAGTTTTTCAAAGCTGGGTTTTGCATCTTCTTGTTTTTGGCTTTTTTTCACCCAAAACTGTGAAAAAAAAGTTGAAGCTGAATGTTTACCAAACACAAAAAAGCTCCCAGCTTTTTTTTCAGAATCATCTCAGTACCAAACCAGGCCTAAGTCTCCCATTAACTGTGACTTGGCGCCCATGTGGACAATGACTGAGCACGAGGTGGAAATTAAATAATTTAAAAATAATAATTTACAAAAAAAAAAAAAAAAAAAAAAAAAACAAAAAGGT
>JADOBS010303885.1:0-31724 GCA_015708375.1 Cydonia oblonga | reverse complement strand
GTTTGCTTCCCTGTCTCTGTCCATTTACATACTTACCTACATCAGTGACCGGAACAATCTAGTGAAGGTCACAAACTTGATACTTTCTGTTGTACCAAAGTCCTCGCTGATTTTGTGCATCAACACAAACGATACTATCTACCCTAAGAGAGTGAGGGGTGGATTTAGCCTCACAATGGTAGGTTAGTAATAATATAGTTCAAATTCATCTTTTGATGAAAATCAAATCTAAGACCTCATGAAGAAGAATATCACTAGACCGTAGTGCAAAAGGACTCATCCGTATAAGTTATTACACAACGGAAATAACGAATCATCCAATGCGGCGTCGTTTTGTTGCATTTAGTTGTAGTTTTCGTTGATTTCCCACCACCGGACCGTACGGGTCAAGTAGCTGCAACACAGAGCAGAGACTCGCAGAGAGATCAGATCAACGCCGATGATCGGAGACGTCGAGAAGATGATTGGAGTGGGCCTCGTTTGGGGGGCCACCAACGCCCTAATGCGCCGCGGCGCCCTCCTCTGGGACCAAGCCCTCAAATCCTCCTCCTCAGGCCAGGCCCGTGCCCAGCCCGGCCCAATCCACCACAAGCTTCTCGCCTCCCTTACGAGCTGGCTCAAGCTCCTCGCAATTTGGCAGTACACGGTCCCCTTCTTCGTCAACCTCGCCGCCTCCGCTACTTTCTTCGCCATACTCAGCCAAACTCCGATCTCGCTCGCCGTCCCCGTCACTAATGCGACAACGTTTGCCGCCACCGCCGTGTTTGGCTTGCTCTTGGGGGAGCAGACCCACCTCGGCCTCGCTACGTTCGGTACGGCTTTGATTGTTTTAGGCATTTGGCTTTGTATCAATTAATTGGATTTTCAAATTTTGCATAAATTTTATGCGTAGATTAGCTTGTTTTGTTCGATTACAGAATGCTTGAGTGTTTGGCTGCTGAGAAAATGAGGGAAATCAAGAGGAATTTTTTGTCATTTTATTAATACTAGTTTTTTCTCTGAAATTTGTTGATCTGAGGAACTGAAAAAGTAAGAGAATGTGACAAATGTGAATGATTGATTGACATTTTGAATTGCAAATTTTACTTATTGGGTTCATTTACTTTATGAATCAGGTTTGAATATAGTGTAGGCTCAGTATTTGATATGCCGTAGAACTCGATTTTATTCTGTTAAATATCCGTTAGATTACTTGTGTTGCATAGCAAGCTTGATTTGTTTGATTAAAATCGAGTTCCAAGGGGCATAGTTAGCTTGATTTGTTTGGCTATTGATGTTTGAGTGTTTGGCTGCTGAGAAAAGAAAGGAAAATCAACAGGAACTTTGTCGTTTAATTGATACTTCTTTTTCTCTGAAAGTTTATAACTTTATAGATCCATGTAACTGGAATACAAGTAAAAGAATGATACAAAACAGCAGAATACAACATAATTGAAAAATCGAAAAAGATAAAAACCGCGAGGAAAATTTATTTGTCAGTTGTGAACTGGAAGAGGAAAGCCAATTAAGGCTGCAGAATCAGTCGTCTGGTTGAAACCGGATTCGGGTTTCTTTCTGTAGCTTGATTGCTTAGCCTCAAATCAGAATTGTTGTTTAGAACATTCAGGTGGCATGTTTCCATTGAATCGTTTAGTGTCTTTGCAGTAGTCATAGATCATGTAGTTATTCCTGACCCATTGCAGCTGGCCAAGCTTACTGTTGCTCAGCTGGCTGTATATAGGGGAAGTCCACCAGTTAGCCCGGGAAGTGGTGGCGCATACACTAATGCTGGCGGCTCCATTCCACTTGCAGGCTCTTGCCCTGAAGTGTTTGAATCCGGCTGTGAAGGGCGCACCAGTCCAATTTATCTTCTCTAACCCACCTCTAGTTGCCCAGTTATCAGCATTCCATAAGCTGGAGTAAACCCTCATCCCTTGCTTGTTGGGGTAAGCAATCCCCTGGTTCTCGTAGTTTCGGAAAACACGAATGGGCAAACTATCGATATACCACCTGAAATCAGAAAAGTGAATTGAAGTTTAGAAATTGTTTGGTTCCATGACTCATAGAACTAAGGATGATTTCTTTTCACCCTGTTGAGATTGAAAGCAAGGGCGCCTCGGTCATTAGTTGACTTACACAACTTCAGTAGGGTTCCAATGTATGGTGTAGTTGTGGAAATCAGCAGTCGGGTCAAACCAGAGGTAAAATTGCTGCTCTTTGCTTCCATTTCCTTGTGTATATACGTTTGTGTGGACAATGTAAGGTTGTCCAGAAACGTTCCCTAGGAATTCAAAATCTATCTCGTCGTGTTTGGTTCCTGTTGACGATAGCTGCACAAATTTGAGTATGAACAAATTAGCACACGTTAGTTTATTCTGTAGGTCCCTGGAATTGGGGATTCATTATTTCATTGTCAACAAAAAGAGATTATCTCGCTCGGGTTTTTTTTCTGTGTTTTTATGAGCTATCTATCTTGCTTCAGTTAGTAATTAACTTACATAGTAGGCTGTTACTGTCCCGGCGGAATTCCCAGGTACCAACTTAATCAGCATCTCGATGCTTCCGAATAAGAAATTTCTCTTTGACATAGCAGCAGACCCTGCAAAGCAAAGGCAGTATTAATGTAGTCTGGTTAGAGGAGATAACTTGATCATTACGCATTTATTTGCTTCGTTTTCTTTGATCTAAGCACATAGAGCACAAGAAATCGAAGGAGTAAGTTGTTCTAACCTGAAGTTTGATCGAGCACGAGGTTAAGATTCTCGCCTTGAATCGTAGTGTGTTGGGTACCCCAGGTGAGGTACATGCTCTTTGCAGCAGTTGCATCAGCTACATTTTGATGGAACACAGTGATGCATAGAGCTACCAGAAATGCTTGCAAAACTGCCATTTCAACTTCAGTCCCAACTAGATTTTTCCTCTTTTTTCTAGGACGACAATATACTTGTTGAAAATGGGGTCGATCGATGCGTCTTGCTTTGGATTCTTGATGGCTTTATATAACTTTTAGTTTTGCAGTCTGCAAATATGCCCTCCTAGGACTACGTCATAGTTCTTGATTTTCTTATCGTAGAAGAAAACGTTGAAGCATGCTCCTCAAAAGTCAAAACTTACCAATTATATTGCAAATACATTTTTAATTTATTTCTATTCAAGCGATATTCTAATAAATTTAAACTAGAGAAGGGGGATCCAAACTTGGATACAGAGGAGAGCACACTGACAAACTATTTTAGCCGGTTTTCGAATTTGAGTGCAGAAAGGGGACACAGCCCTAGTAAGGTGGTAGTAGGGAGGAAGGGGAAGAAACAAAGATGAATAGCTGAAAACAAAATCTTAAAAGTGAGTTTTCATTTTTTTTTTGTAACAAATTAGGGGGAGATTGGTTACTCTCAACACCAACGCCAAAGCATACCCATAAGCTCGAGTTGGAAGAACTCATGCTTGGTACCTAACTACCAGCTGCCAAGGATATGAATTAAATTTACGTAAGAATTTATATATCGCGGACTAACGAAGACTGCTAGCAATCGGACTCAAACCTAGGTGGAGCAACACACAGGACATGGATATAACCAAGCCAACCCTCGTTGGCGTTTTTCATTTTCATTTTGTGACCACACGACATAATTTTCCAAGGTCGATTCGTTTCTCTCATATATTTCTCATATATCTATAATGCAAAAATTAAACATAAAACTAAAAACGAAAAGACCATAAACGCTAAAATTATTGATTAACACGTTTGACTTCTAATTATTTGTTCATTTCCAATGTTTTCGTGGGGTCGTGGTGCAAATGTCATAGATGTTGTAAGAGTAGGAGAGAATGGGTGTCATTAGCTGGGACGCAGTGCGATTAGGAGTTTAGGAGAACATCGTGCATGGGACTAATGCAAGTAGTGGGGACTGCTGGGCTGGCCAGCTGTGAAATGACGAGTTCATAATTTGCTTGGCCGGACGTGCAGCCCTGCAGAGGGGTTTTATACAAAGTTCTCAACTATTTATATATTTGGTGCTTACAAGGTTTGTTCAAGGAATTCGATCAAACAGTTCCCTTTTGCCTGGTTGAGCCTGCACGGCTTGGCGCCCGCTGTGGGTGACAGAAGAAAGATGATTCGAACATGAAACTTCTTCCAGCATTTTAATTGTCATGTTCATCCTCTCAAACATATTTTGTCAAGCGTCAACTCCTTTTCTTTTCGGTTATAAATTAAAGATAATCAATATTTTAGTTATCAATCATGAGCAAAATAATCATAGATACTAGTGTTTGCGGTAATCTGCCCCTTTAAAATTGATGATTAAGAGTATCCTAATTATAGATTAGGGTTATATGTACCCGTTTAACCTTAATATATAAACGGACGGTCACAAGTAACATTCACGAGTAACCACGGGCTGCGAGCAAATAAAACTTACCATTTTTGTTTTGGTGATCAAAAGGGTACAACGAAATTAAAGAAAATATTTGAAATCGCTTTTTGTTTTTCATTTTTCATTGAAAATTTTTTCTTCCTGAAAAGGTAATATCAAATGAAAATGGTGATTTGAACTCGAATGAAAATTCAAAATGGTGAGAATGTTACACAAATCAACAACTTTAACTCGATTCTAGTTATCACACCAATTTTGTCCCCCTTGGACTAAAATTTTTGTTTGGACTATAGCATAATGATGTCGAGTCATCCAAAAGTTAGCCCATTTAGTGAGAAAAAACTTTATTATTGTTGTAATTTCGTTATAAATTTGAAAACCAATCACGGCATCAATATTTGCTTAGCAAACTTAATAGACTTGGACTTTAACTTTGATAAATAGTGTTTGGTAATTTCTTTATATACTTCAAGGTTTGTTTTTCTTTGACGTACATCGATCAAAGTTAATATGACAAAGCAAATTAAGAAAGAGAAAGATATCATGGTATAATCAAAATAATTAATTAATTTTGATTTAAACATGAGTGAAGAAGGCGATCATGAAGCTAGGAAATTAAGCATGCCCTAATTTTTTTTAGTGAAACGACATCGTTAGGAAGTTAAATGTTAAATTAGCCACTGACGGGATTTGAACGGCTGTCATGCATTACAGAATCTGCACCCAAATTCCCACGCTAGGCACACCGCGATAGGCCACAAAAAGCAGGTAGTACCCTGGCGGAGCGAACACGCTCGAACGTGGCGCGGCCACTTGAAGCTTGTAAACACCCCGTGCCACGTTCTTCAAGTCATTCTTTCCCAAAATAACCAACCTCTGGTTCATCGAGAATCCGTGAGTCGTGAAAGGCGGCGCGTACATTGTCACCTTGATGTCTGCAATGGCCACGGGGTTGTCTTGGAGCTGAAACTGGACGTTGAATGGCTTGCCGTACTTCAACTTGATGTCGGAGTTCTTGTCCATGATGGCAGGGCGGTGGATAGCCAATGCCGGGTCCAGGTAAGGCGGTGAAAAGTGCTCGATTCTCATCTCGGTTGGGTACTTGGCCTGGAACTGGTACCCTGGGTTGGTGTTGCTGCCTGCTACAAGGATTTTGCCATTAGGGAGGACTGCGGAGGTTGAGTGGTACATTCTTGCAATCAGAGTCGGTTGCAGGTTCTTGAATCGGTTTCCTCGTTTGTTGTTGGGACTGTAAAGCACAGGAGTGAAGTTGGGTTGCTCTGCCAGAAACCATGCTGACACACCTGTTGAAAAAAACTAGGGTTACAAATTGCTGTATTTATTTTGCACCACTAATTGTTATTGTTCTTTTGACAGACTTATGTTACTTGGTATATTAGAAATTTAGAGTTTGGTCCTTAGTTTTAGATTAGATTTTCATTATGGTTCTTAGGGTACAAGTAAATTGTTATAAGGATTGCATGTATGTTTAGGGTTTTTTTGAAGTTTTGAAACTACTTCTGGAAAAATGAAAGGACCTTTACGTCATAGAAGCACTCCCCCAATTGCATTAGAAACACTAAAGCTTTAATTTAAAAGTGATTCTAACAAAAATATGTTTAACATAGGTGCTTATACATGAGTGTTTTCCTCCTTTCGTTTGGAGCACCAAGGCAATCAGCGTAAGTGTTTTCTACCGAAGTAATTCCAACCAAGCCATCATTATCATAATAACTTACCGCTAATCAAATGACATAAATCAAACTCTAATTTAACATCCGAACTTAATCAAGAAAACCATTTTAATTACCGGAAGATGAAAGTCTAAAAACCCCAGGGAAAATAAAGTTCAGAAAAATCTTTACGAGATTGAGGCAAGCATACCTAGTTGGGCACCGTTAATAAGCAAGAGGTCTCCGGTTGGGAGGATAAGTAGATCTCCCATGACACGGCGAGAGGGCATTTTTTCCTTAACCCACTTAGGGTTAGCGTCTGTAATCCGAAGCCTGGCACAATCTTGCAACGCGGGAATGAACTTCTGCTTGCCTGCAAGGGCATAAGCCTCGGGCTTTGCACCACCGCAAACAATGACCTCGGCAGGTACGAGCTGAGGGTTGGGGACACTCAGGTCTATCGGCAGCAGGGCTGACATCCCTGATGCGGGGTAGTTTCGCGATCCACCACCCAACACACGGAACTCTTTTATTACTCTGTTGGTCTGAGGGTTAAGCAGGACAGAGCGGTGGTTGGCGAGGATGAAGAGGTTGCCATCTGTCGAAAGGTGGACGAAAGGATAGAGGTTGTTTTCGTCTAGGTCGGTGGTTTCGTCGAGCAATGGGAAGAAGATGGCTTGCTTGTTGGCTTGTCCTTCCCGGGGAACGTACTCAAAGCTGTATGACTTGCGGCCACCGACTAAAATGAATCTACCGTCAGGCAGGGTAACTTGTGTTGAATACCTATGATTTAAACAACAAAATTCTTCATTAACACTAAACAATCGTTTGTTTGAAAATATTTAATTTAAATTAATGTTTCGAGGTGTTTTGGTGGAAACCCTAAACCAATTCTTGGTGCGCGAGAAACTAATAGGATTGTCCAACAATGTGAGAGGTTTTTCAGTGTGACCGGTACACGGAGTGCTTCATCATATGTCATTATGCAAATGGTGAGATATGTGTGCTAAAAAGTTAATAACTTAAAAAAAAAAATAATAATAAATAAAAAAAATTCCCACCACTCCTATTAAAACACATGATGTACCACTTATATTCCCATCACAACTAAAAATTTCTCCAATAATGTATACCTACCATCTTGGTTCTGCCAAAACGTCGGGGAGATCCCTAAAGTCACATGTGGGGCATGCATCGAAGTATCTAACACTTCTAGTTCCATCCAACCAACCACCGGTGCTTATAAACCTACCGTCGGCGGTCAGCCCTCCTGATGAGCACCATGGGTCTGTAAGGACCTGTTTATAGATCACCACCGTCACTGTAGCCCGCACTTGGAAATAGATTCGTAAAATGAAAAACTCAAAACCTTATTTTTGAGCATTCGCATGCAAACTAGCAGACTGGATAGCAACATAAAATGCTTATGTATGGTCGAGATTCACAATCAATAAAATGTAAGCATTTATACGACACCAATATAAGTTTGATAAAAAAAAACGTTATTCATGTTGTAATATATGCATAAGTTGAATGAGTGTAATGTGCATGTGATCCGAACCTTTAGCGGCCTGACTGCATTGGTTTGAACATCATATTCAACTGCATGAGACCAACAATCTGTTAACTGCTCGCCCTTGTCATTCTTGAAGGGTATGCATTGTCCGTTAGGCAATTTGAGGTTGGAAATACGGAAGGCAGTGGCATCGTACATCAGGATCTTGTTGTTGGGGAGCAAATTCAAATGCATGGCCGACACGCCTGAGTCCAATTGAACAACTTGCCACGCCCCACTGAATTGGGTTGGGAAGTCATGTGAAGGTACATCTGCCGCTGGCTTGCCAGGCTGAGGAACACCGGGTAGTCCCGGCAAGTCAAGCTTGGGACGCACGGCACGCTTCTTATTGTGGAAGACTAGCCTGCTGTGTTTAAGATCAACAGCGGGCTCTGCCCTACCGGCAGTAGGACCATTATGGGGCTCTGGCCTATCAGGCCTTGGATCAAAGCCTTCAGCAGAAGCAAAATCCGCGCCCTCAACTATGCGGCCATTGCCATCTCGTTCATCGAAACCCAAGGGGTGGAAGGAAGGGAATTGAGGAAAATGAGGCAAATGAGTAAAATGAGGTTCTGCGTCAATCCCATTAATTATAAAGAGGAAAGGGAGAAAAATGAGAAGCTTGTAATGCAAGGCAGCCATTGAAGAACTCAAAATTTCTCCAATAGCTCTTCAATTTCCTTGCTTTGTGCTTCTCTGTTTTGATTCCCAGCTTAACCCTCCATCTCTCCTTCTATAATTTGTAAGTATATATCCCCACCAATCGGTTAAGACCTTTTGCAAAAATAGCAATGTGGTTGTTCATCCTTGTTTGCAGGCACCCCTAATCGTGGCTACTAATCATTTTTATCGGTCATCACCATTTCCTCAATTTGTATCGTCCCTTAATGTTGAATGTTAATACAAAGGCACCAGTTCGTTTTAGGGGTGTAAACTAATGGCTGTGGTGAAAACCCTTTCATAGCAGTTCCATCGATCAAGAAGCAATTGCTATTTTTGTGGTGACAATTAAAATTTGGTAATTACCCCTTAATCTCACCATAAAGTAATTTCCTTCTTTTTTTTTTTTTTTTGAGTACATCTATATATTTTTACACTATGAGGAGTAAGAGTTTGGCTAAGCCATATAATGGGCAACTTAATTTGATATCGAATTCGCCATTTATGAGATTTGAACCTAAAACCTCTCATTTCCAAGTAAAAATAAATATTATCAGACCGTATTACCGAGGAACAATTTTCGAATCATATTAGTTGCCTTTGATGTTATGTACAAACTTTTTTTAAATAACGATATTCATTATATAAACTTCAACCTTACAACAAAAAAATGTTTTTTTTAAAATTTTTTTAATAGAAAACGATGCCACACTTAATTAGTAGCTGGGTCTAAAATATATAGTATCCAAATAAGTTGACAGCAATTTTCTTTTTCCTTTTTTTTTAAAATCGAAAACAGTGACGTTTAACTGGAGACCCCTCCACAAGTGATAAATTTGGCAATCAATGTTGCACATATTTATATACATACATATTTCCTCGAACATTATAAATTAATGATGAACTTTGTTTCTTGACTTCGTGTATCATATTTTTGTTTAAGCCTCGTTTGACAACTCGGACTGTACTAACTATTTCAGTCGAATAGGATAAATAATCATCGAATTATACTAACTAAATTAGTCGAGTATTTAATGTTGTGTCAAATTAATCTATGCATCGAATAATACGTCAAACTAAAATAATTTTCTAAAAAAGTTCCACAAAATGAAAAGGGGAGGAAAAACAAAAACCACAAAGCAAGAATAATGCAAAGGACGTGTGTACATTGAACCTTATAGGTGAGTCATTTGTTTTGACACTATGTTAAACATGTCATAGGAAATAGGGGTGGGCAAACGGGTCCAAAGCCCGCGGGACGGGTCAATTCCATGCAGTTCGGGTCGGGTCTAAAATTTGTAAAAACAAAACTGGGCGAGCTGGGACGGATTTACAAAATCATCGGGGCAGGACGGGTGCAAAAGCCTTAAGAAACAAGAAACGGGGACCCGTTTCTCCCAATTCTCACAAAATTATCATAATATATGTTCTGACACACCCACCTTAAAAAGAGCTCATTTTCTATCTCATTTCTCTGTCTCCACAATTAGAATAAATCAATTATTTTAAGCAAAGTAAAACAGAAACCCAAACACCACCCAACGGTGACTCAATAGAATTGAACAGAATATAATAGTTGCCAATTCCGTCTCTCCATTTCTCTCTCTCTGCAAGTCGCAATGTTCGGAAACCACCATGTCCTCCGCCTGGTGCTCTCATGTCGCAAAATCACAGCCTAGGTGACAAGCCCCAGCAGCTCCTCAATCATAGCCATGGCCTCCTCCTCCGAGTAAGAGTTCGTCGCCGAGAAGCTCCTCAATCACAGCCCATGTGCGTGAAATGGGAGATGCGTGAAGAACATAGGGGGAGGGAGGTGGGTGATGCTGCTTCTCATTTTGTTATGGAAGTTTGGCGTTTTCTTTGTTCTGGAATTCAAACTTTGATGAGGGAGACAGGACTCCGTCTCCAGGAACCACCATGTCATCCGACAAGGTCGCCTCTCGCGTCATCGAAAAGCTCACCCTCCGTCTCAGGGATATCGGCATCACCGATGTCAAGATCGACCTCCATGAGGAGTTGTCCAGTCCCGTCCACCACCGCATCAGGGTGTTGCCGCTCTTCGATTCTATTAAACTTTCCTCGTCACTTTTCCACTGGAGAATTTGCTCAAGGCGTCGACGAAGACGCTGGGGATGGGAATGAACATGATGACGAAGATTTGGACCCGTAGGAACCGGCCCGTTTCAACGGACCGGGTTAGGTCCGGATCCCACTTTGAAAAATCCAAAACCCGCCCCGCTCCGCCTCGTTTATTTACAAACAGGTCCAGGGCGGTTCCTTCAATTTTGATTACGGCCCGCCCCGTGCCCACCCCTAATAGGAAGAATAATAAATCTAAACTACATATTAATAGAACCTGGATGTCAATCAAAACTTTAGGAAATTATCATTATAATTCTCTAATTGAAATTGAACATAAATAAAAATTATGAGTAATTTAGTAATTACACAAACATGAAGTTTACTATTTTTATATGAACCTTATAGCCATGTAATAATAACATACCCTATTTAAAAATTCAAAATTAAATTAAAAAACCAGAAACAAACAACCTCCAATCTTACAAAAAAATAGAATAACAGGCTAACGAAAAGAAGAGTAAGGTGGAGCGGCTGTTTGATACAGTGCGAATGGACGCGGGAAGACGGAGAAGAGGGAGAAGCAAGGATCAGTTCACTGCTCTCTTTTTTTTTCGTTTCCTTTTTGCCTTTTTCTTTTGTTTTTTTCAATGACAATCCCCACTCACAATAAATCGTAGAAAAATAAAAAGACGATTTAGATTATCTTTAAAGGGAATGTCAAATCATAAAAGTTAAAATACAATTTGATGGCTAATGTTGCAATCTGAAGCCTTATGTCAAATTTTATAATTCTTCAACCAAATTGTCAAATGTTATTTTATTATTTAAATAGAGCTTTAAATGATTGTAATTATTAAAAAAATATTGAAATAAATTTTTTATTGGTTTAAATGTTAGTAGAATAAGGGATCCACTATTAAAATAAATTTGACATCAAATCACTAAGCCTTCAAATACAATCAACAAATAACACTTTGGTTGGAGAGACTTTTGATGTCAAATATACACAGTGGCATTCCACCTAGGATTTTGACATCTCCTTTAGAGATGCTCTTTGTTGCACGCACAGAGGATATGTGCTGATTGCTAGTTTTATTGGAAAGAGAAAAATGAATTATTAAGATAGTTACTGATGTATATCTCATACAGCAAACAGTTCGGATTCTCGTCAGATCCTCTTTGTGAGGATTTTGAAGATTCGTGAATCGTGTTCTTTCATCGTACATCGTGCAGTCAGAAATCATTTTAAATATTTTTATTTAAAAATAAACATAAACAATACTTGATAAAAATTCATCGCACGATTTACGATAAATGAATATAATTCACGAATCTATAGGATCATCATCAAAAAAATCCGGAGAGGATCCTGTTGGGACAACAAACATCTTCTAGCAAACTCTACATCCTTAGGCCTCTATTTTCCTTCCTTAACTAACTTCTAACTGACTTACAAAACCAGTTGTATAATCTGCTGACATCTGGCACAATCTTGGCTCTTCATTCTTTACTTTTAACTGATCGAACCATTGAGTCTTTGACACCTAAGCTCAAACCGGTACCGCATAGAAGTAGACAACGTTATCTAATCCAGATCCCACTTTGTTATTCAATTATTGCTTTTGTACGAAATCAGGGCAACGCATCAAGTTTGCCGACAAATAAACCTCTGAAAGATTATCCATTCAAATCAAAACTAAGAATACTGAACTGAACAATACACACTGTTGAAAAGGGCGTCGACTGCCAAGTTAGACATTCGATTAGGTATTGTTCTGCTAAATACTTTCCAGCTTTGCAGGGAGGACCCTAAATTTAAAAGCAAGACTGGATTCCGGAACCCTAACGGTACTTTTCAAGTTTTTTCATGAGAAGAACACTCTCAACCTGTGAGGCATGGGAATTCAAATGTTTTTTTCTTTTTTTTGGTTGAAAACAAACAATATGAAGATTTGATGCATGTTATTATTCACCCATAAACAGCTAGATCTTGATCTTAATTGCAGCCAGCTGTTCGCCTTATATGCATGTTTTGCATGAATTTGAAACCAAATCAAGATTCTGCAACTTACTTCCGACATTGCATCTGTAATCATCGAGTTGATTTCTATATTTTGCTACATGATCTGAAGAAAACTAAGAAGGCAACGTTTATTTACTTTCTATAAGCAAATGGAATATATATGCTATGGGTTGGATTCGTTCATCTTGTATAGTCACACTTTTCTTAATGTCAATCGACAATCATAATAAAGAAACCACTTAGTATTATGAAAATAATTGTATGATCTAGGTCGAGTATGCAACAAGATTCTCTGCTCATTTTTCTGAAATAACATACGTTATGCTCTTTTTTTGTCACTGCATATGTGTATATAATGGAAAGTGTTTTTCACACTATTGCATCATGTTTATTTCTGGCTTTTGAAATCAATGGATATGAATAAGCATAATATGCGGAAGAAAAATAGTTTTTTTTTTCTTCTAGAAAATGATTATATTCGGATGTCAAACTAATTATTAGATCTCATTTTTATTGAACAGATTTAGAATCCGCTTGACTCAATAGCAGTTAATCCTATCCTTAACACGCTTTCTTTCTTAATTGATTCACTTTTTAACTTTCGTACAAAAGCTTACTAGTTACTATTGATCAATAGGACTTAGAGAGAATAGAAACATTCCTCAAAACCAAGAAATCAAGAAAGTTGTACCATGTATCAAGGAAAAAATTATTACCAATGTTCCTTCTTTTCTTAGGCAATATTAATTCAACGGTTCAAGAAGAAAAATTCATCACTGTATTATGTAGACATAGTCAATAAACTTGCATTACATGAGTTCTTCCACATGACAATGAAAATTAATTAATTTGTTGCCTATGCTCAATTTGAAGCGCCACATATTTTGATGATCAGCTTGAAATTGCAACTAAAACGTACGTACGTATGTAGTTATGAACCCATACAGACTCAAGCAAACTAAAGTGAGAGTCTGAGCTCCAAATCTAGATCTTGGGTGTCACTTGATTCAGAGTTGTGACTGCTTGAGCCCATGGAGCTACTTCTATGTTTTCCGCTCTTCCTGTGCTGAGAGTCCTAGATACAATAAGATCACCAAATCAATTCAAACTTGGATCACCAGTGCATATATATAGAAATGTGAAATAAATAGAATATAGTTTACCAATTGAGAAATGATTTTCGCATCTAATTTTCTCTTTTTGCACAACCCTGTTTATTTTTGTTCATTGATCCTCTTTTGATTTAATCAAGCAAAATGCTAAATGGATAGGGATGTGCAATTGTGCATGTTAAAAAAATGGGTGTGCAGAAATCTATCACCTATTAATTTTGTTTCATATTATCGGAATTAATGTGTCAAAGTAGATCTACATTTGATAGGTGAGAAAGCATGTAATTATAAGTACCTCTACTGGAGGTGGATTTAGAAGGTCTCCGGTCATGCTTGGTTGCACAAAATGTTTGGTGTCTAAGATGACGTCCCATCTGGTTTTAAGAGATTGAATTTCACGTACGGGTTAGAAACAAAAACAATTTCAGGAAAAGAAAAAACAGTTCACAGAAGTCACAAAGAATTCGAGAGAGAGTAAGCACACGCACCCTGCTGTTGTACCAAGTTGGGAATTATGATCACCACCATATATCATGTTTGCTCTTTCATATTCACCAAGACCGCCCATCTGCAATACCAGGGAAATTTCAAGGAATTTAATTAATTAGAAACACCATAAGATTGATCAGAAGTACTACTTGTTGAATTTTTTTTTTTTTAGATCGACGAGCCTAGGGGGCCTCACTCTAACGACACTAATATTGTTTCCAACTTTACCACTTGCCCAATCCGTCAAGTGTGGGGTTTTACTTCAAAAAACCTCGGTATTAGTTAGAGTAAGGTAATCATATTTAAAGTCACCCTTGTTGACTTCCTCCACCGATGTGAGACTGCCAACACGCCCCCTCACGTGTAACCTCATTTAGTGGTTCACACGTGAAGATTCACACATCGGCAATTGAAACTCAGAGGTCGGCTCCAATGAAGTCCAAATTTTTTTTTCCAGTCTTTTCAGGAAGTGTCGCTTAAGAACACAGAAGCTGATCAAGGCTGATCAAGAGTGTGGTTTTTCAGAGGTAATGATGTTTGACTATAGAAACTGGATTTATTGCAACATATGCCCTGCGACTAACTAGGGTTTGGAGCCAAATAACGAATAAAATTAAGTAACTTCCTATATGTAAGAAAAGTCTATCATTTTAAGGGGGGGAAACCACTATTGTTCCAATAAAACCACTATCGTTTCTGATAAACCATTATCGTTCACCTCAGAAAAGGGGGAAGAAAAGAATTGCTCCAATTGGGTAAAACTGTTTGAATTGTAAGCATTTGTTGTGGGTGGTGATGATCATGACATAGATGAAGTTGGACATGATTTCATAATCATTGATCAAAATAAATGTATGTGCACGGTGACCCGTCAACAAATTAACTGGAAACGAAATTACGATTAACGAAAATTGGGGGAAATTACACAAAACGCACCATGATGTTGGGGTGGAAGCCATAAGAGAGTGGGGAAGATGTGGAGGATGATGAAGAAGAGAAAGATGATGATGGTAGGGATGAATAAGCTGTTTGCACTCTGGTGTCCTCCTGCAAGATTATAATGAATTTACATTAAAACCCCATGAGAATTAAAATTCTCTCTCTGCAAATGAACCTAATTACGAATTACTCAAAGATGGAGAGAGAGAAAGTATATGCGTACGTACGTTGTGGAAACTAGTGGAGTACGGAGAGTGGAGGGAAGGGTGATAAGTGGAACCCATTTGACCGTGTAATCTGATCTTCTCCAATTGAGCCACTCCAAGGCCTCTCTGGGGTTGCTTTGGCTTGTCTGAATTACTCTTCTTTCCTTTCCTTGAAGAAGAAGAAGAAGAAGAAGAAGAAGAACCACCACCACCTCCTCCCATGTTTGGCTCCCCAAAATAACTGCTCCCCATCTGATCAATCTTCTTAATTTCGATTTCTTCCTCGCGCTATGTATGTACGAATGTATCAGACTAGCCCTTTCACAGAGAGAGAGAGAGAGAGAGAGAGAAATATAGCCAGTAGAGAGAGAGAGAGAAGATTGGTTTTGCAAATCCCAAACTTTGTGGCAAGCTACTCTGAGAAATCAGAGATCTCCAGTGACCTTTAAGCTGGCTTGCAAAGCCAGTAATTATTGCATCGCTGGATCAGATTGTGTGTAGATTCTTATGTTTATATACTTAGATTTTATGCTCCTTCTCTTTTTTCCAGTAATTTCATAACTCATATAATGTCATTACTTTAATATTTTCCATATTTTTTTATATAATTGTCGTACAATATTGTATTCCATTTATCAAATATTTTCTTTTCCCTTAGATGTGGACTTTACAGACTACTACTTGAAAGCGATTGTCTATATGATTTGAAGTGTTAAAATATTGTGCATCAATCAAACAAGAAACTACCCCACCACGCGCTGCAAATGAGTTGCATATGTCACTAGTTTATGCTATCTGCAAATTTTATTATAAACATTTAGTTTTTTTATGATAAATTAAGTTAATTAACAATGAACATTTTGCTTCCCGAACAATTTATAATAATTATCCTACAGTTTTTTTTATGGTGGCTGTCATATTTATTACATAATTTTTTACAGTAGCATCTTTAGACCATCTTCAACCATGGGCTAAATGTCAAATTTCCCCATATTGCCCCCTTCAACCCAACCCAATCCAAGCCAAATCTTTGGATTAAAAGCTAAAAGCCAAACTCAAGCCAAATTCCCCCCAAAATTTAGCCTAGGATTCGGTGTGGGCCTCACCGAAACGAGTGAAACCTGGCGTCTGTGCGCCAATCCTCCCCCCACCCACTCACATGACGCACGCGACGCGCGACCCTTCGGACAGACAAGGCCCCACCCACGTGGGCCTATCGGCCACCTTTCCTAGGCGCCCCAATGGCTACTTTGATCCGACGGTTGCGATCAACAAGCCATTGGTTGATCCAACGGCCTAGATTCAAATTTATATATATTTTTATTTTTTATTTATATATTTATTGAATCCAATGGCTGAGATCGAATATAATCAAATCTAATGGTTAAAAAAATAAAAAATAAAGATCTAACGGCCCAAATTTAAATCCAACCACTAAAATAATTTAAAAAATTATTTAACTCAAAATTTACCAAAAAAACTCTATAAAATACCTATGTATTTATTCAAACATCCACACAAAACTCACTTTTCTCCTACAATTCTTCCAATTTTTCTTTCTACCATTTCCAAATTTTGTGTTTATACATCTCTATCATGATTTTCATACTCTTCCATAGTGTTTCATGAGTTTCTTATATAGTGATTTTTCAATATTTATTGGAATTTAAATATTTTTAGATTAAAATGTTCATAGAATTAATTTACGATAGTTTACATAATTTTTTTTTTTAAAAAAAAAGTAAATTTAAGAAAAAAATTAGCCTAAGTTCATTCTTTAATATTATGGGGCTAAAATTTTAGATCATAAGGGTTTGAGTAGAAAAAAATTGTTTATTGGCTAAAAGCTAAATTTTTCGAGCTAAAAAATTTGGCTTTTAGCCCAAGGGTTGGAGATGGTCTTAGGATATGTGGAAATGTGGGTATATGTAATTGGTAATAAAAGATAGTGGAAATTCAAAAAAAAAATTCTTTTATTTGATCAAATGAAGGCAAAAAGAAATATTACTTCTTGTGATTTTTATTATGGATATCTTTTCTAATTTTATTACAAGCGATATTATTATTTTGAAATATATTGAAAATAAGAGGTTATGGATAATTCAGAACGTAATGAGTTAAAAATGAGGATTTTGTCAATCAAACCATTAGAACAATGTTTGGCTACTTTAATATGAGTATGAACTCCTACTTTAAACTCTTCGTGTTTGAATTACAAAGTTTTGTGCTTATGATTTATGAGTCATCTATAAAGATCATCTCTGCAAAAATGAATTAAAACTAAAGTTATTTAGTAAATTTATTATAGCAAATACAAAGACGGCTCATAATACTTTTATCAATCTCGTTCATCTGTTTTTATATAGTTTGATAACTAAATGACTTTAGTTTTAATTGATTTTTTTTACATAAGTGATTTTACAGAGTGATTTATAATAGGAATCGATTCTGACCATAAACACGAAATCCTAAAAATCGATAACGAATAATTTTAAGTAAAATCTTCAACTCATCATTTGAATAACCAAGTATTATTCATCAAATAATCCGCCATTAGCAAATAATTTCTGCTGATTGCGCAGGTTTAAACTTAAGGTGGGTTCCACATTTGCTTGTGGTTTCCAGTTCCATGATAAAATCGTATGTCAGCTTACGGTGCCCTAAAAGCCCCAGCTGTTAACAACTTAAGATTTCTTTAAGCAACTTATTAAGAAAGGAGAAGGGTTTAAAATATATATTATATGACACATTATGGAAGCTAGACCAAATCACATTTAATTTGTCTTCCAAAAAAAAAAATCACATTTAATTGTAGATTCTAGAAATCTTTTTTGCAGCTTCATAGGGATTGTCTATTACTGAAAAGGATTAAATAATAATAATAAAATATTGGCTTCTCAAGCAGCTAACTTGCTGTACGTGTGGATCGATCTTATATATTTAATTAATTAAATTTCACCTTAATCTTTTCCATATAAGATAATTAAGAGAGATCAATGTAAAATATATATATTGTTAAAATTCTCAAATTTAAGTAGTTTATCGAAAAGAATGGTTAAATATGGAGAATTGATCAACATATGGTGAGAAATTCGATTACATATATATATATATATATATGTTTGTTTTTTTTATTTTGTTTTTTTTGGAAACATATATATGGTTTAAGGGACCAAATCTAATTGAGCTGTTCCACGCATGATATGTGGGTCACATTTATGTGTTGTTGTGTGGTGGAAAGTGAGGCTGCTCCATTTGGAGTAGGATTCTATATCCTCTTTTTTTCTCTTCCCTTTCTTCTCTTCTTATTTGAACGGTTACGGTTAAATCACGTTAACATCTTATATTAATTTTTGATAGAAGAAGAAAGACAAAATAGAGAATGTAAGAAGAGTTAATGGAAGGGGATAGAAAGAGGAGGGAAAAGAATCCTAGTCCGCTCTATTTTCTTAAACAGACATGTGAACTCATGCAATTACTGAAAACCTCATTTTTGAGGTTTCCTCAAATTAAACATGTTATGCAGCTGTTACTTAGTATAACGATTTAGTGGTATTCCCCTTCACTTGTAAGTGAGAGGTCTTAGGTTCGATTTTCGCCAGGCGAATTTGAACCACATTATTGTTAGCCCATTGTGAGGCTAAGCCTACCCCTCCCTTTTAGTGTAGATAAAATCGTTTGTTCAAAAAAAAAACATGTTATGCAACTTGTAATGTAGAGGTTTTAGGTTCAAATTTTATCAACAGTGAATTTTATATAATTTGCTCCTCACTTTTAGTGTAATTATATAATATTGTATATAAGAAAAACATGTATGTCATTAATCATAATTGGATCATTACGCTTTGACTTGTTGAAGACATAAAACATGTATGTCATTAATCATAATTGGATCATTACGCTTTGACTTGTTGAAGACATAAAATTATTTCTAATAATGCTTTGTAATCTATAGAAAAATTTTAGCTAAAATTATCGAGAAGTTATTCTATGGGCTCTCTAAAAAAGTTGTTTTCCAATCATACTCCCGACTTTAGAGAGTAGTAATGGCTATGAGTCAATATTTAGCTAATAGGAAATGCTTTTATGAGTCTTTTTGAAAGGATAGACTATCGTGAGGAAAGATGGGTTGTCGTGGCGAAGATATCAACTTACCTCATTTTCAAAGAAAAAAAATTAGTTAATAGGAATTAATTATTTATTTAAAACAATTATCAAGAATTGTAGAGAGCCACTAAGAGCTCATTTCTCCCTCCCAATATCTAGGACCTCCCAGATGAATCTCTATCTTAGAATGTATATAGAGAGCATGATTGGAGTTAATTTGTCTAAAAACTCCTCTCTAAATTCTTGCCAAGAGCTTATTTAAAAAGCCCATTGGAGATGCTCTAATATTAATTTGTAAATTCAAAAATTCTTAGATACTCTGAAATACCGGTTAAAACACCTGGAGTTCTAAAGCTTCGGGTACCCAAAAAATCCCTTGTAAATTAGGTCCTCGTCTTGAAACCATATTGATAAATCACATCTTTTACATAATTGAGACTATAATTGTATAGATATCTACCTAATAGAATTATATCGACTTTATAAACGATGTACTTGACTATGTGATACGTATATCTAGTGCATGTTGCTGAATTTACAAAGTTCAAGTTCTATTTGTTTTTCTTCTGGCAAATTCATGATCTTGAGTTTGAGACGCGTGTTGGAAAATATTAAAAAAAAATAAAGGTTATATTTACTTTGTTTTGTTTTATGTTATTTTATTAAAGGTCTAGGTTTCCCCTAGTCCTTGTGGACTAAGGTTTGTTTGATCTATTTTGTATTATACTTTCTTATGAATAAGAACAAAATAATTGAGTTTGTATTTAAGAATCATGAGATTGTAGAGAATTCTGAATTTTTAACAAGTGGTATTGATTTAAGTTGGGGAGAAAAGCTAGTTCAATTTTTTTTTTCTTTAAAAAAAGGATCAGCTAGTAGTTTTGTCACGGTAGTCCACTCTTTCGGGGGCCGAATACACTCACAGAAGCATTTCAACTCTTCATGGCCATCATCATGCAATTCATCAGTGCCAGGAATTGAACTATGTAAAATACAGGCCTGAAATTCATCATCAATCACTATCATCCCACCATGGTTAAAAGTTAGTTTATTTGACTTATTCTAAATTATGAAATAACCATTAACCTATTTTAGAAGATAATCACAAGCTCTAGGGGTGGGCACGGTCCGGTTCGGCCCGGTTCCACCCTCAAAATGAAACCGGAATCGGAAAATTTCAACAGTTCGTTCCGGTGCGGTTCCGCTTAAATTTATTACTAAAACCGTACGGTTCGGTTCATGACGGTTCCGGTTCGGTTCATGACGGTTCCGGTTTGGTTCATGCCGGTTTACGGTTATGACCAAAATTATATATATGTTTTTTCTAATTTTCTACTTCTAATACAAAACACATATTTCAACCACAAATTCAAGTAAATTTGAGCTTCCACTACTAGTTCTACAAGATTTGTGACTGTAAGATAGAAAGTGTGCAAATAAGGGTGATAAAACAACAAAGGAGGGGGAGAGAAGTGAAGAAAAATATTAGGCTTATGCACATGGTCTTCTTGGAAAAATGTCTTATTTATATAAAAATAATAATAAAACAATAATTTATATTAAAAACGGTTCGGTCGGGTTTCTCGGGTCGGTTTATGTTCCGGTTTTGACTTAATGTCAACGTGGTTTTTTACAATTTTTTTTTTGTCACGGTTCAATTTGATTTTCCAATTTGGCGGTTTTTATGCCCACACCTAACAAGCTCAGCTGATCTAAGTCAAGCTTTATCCCTGTGTTAAAAAATGGAGCCCAAAACATGGTGGAGTGGAATTATAGAAAGCGTTCCTATTTGGTTTTGAAACAAAGAAGCGAATAATTAATCAAGACTGAAGGATAAATGAAAAAAAAATAAAATAAGAACACGTTGAAATCCAAAACCTCATTTTTGTGGTGTGCATGCAACAATTTCAACAATATCCATTTATTTAAATTAAAGTAATGTTAGAGATACTAAATTTGTAAACTAAATTAACAAACTAAATGAGATGTCACCAATAAAAAATGAGCATGTTTATCAACGATTAAGTAATAATCCAATCATCAACTTTCATGTTATTTAGTTTACAAAATTTAGTCTACAAATTGAGTCTCTCTAGCATTACTCTTTAAATTATATTTGTTAACCGATGCTTAAAGCTACTAGCTGTGTAAAATGAAGCATGAGTATTTTCCTTCCAAATCTCTCTTTCTTCCATTCTCTTCTTATTTGAACGGTTATAATTAAGTTACATTAATATTATTATAATATTAATTTGAAGATGAGAAGATTTGGAGTTGAGAAAATCATTTTCGGTACAAAATGCATCTCTAACTAGAAACATTATTATAATAAATACATGAGCATTACTAAGTGGACTGCCGATAGTCTACATTATGACATTCAACTGCATGAGTAAATAATACATGTCGTGAATCATATGATTAAAAACAATTATATCTACAAAGGTCACATAATTTAATTGGGTAATGATAGAGAGACCAAATTTGCAAACTAAATGATGCGTCACTAATAAGAATAAGCACGTTCATCAATGTGTAAGTAACAAATCAATCATCAACTTCCATGTACTTTAGTTTTTCAAAATTGTACCTACAAATTTAATCTTTCTAGTATTACTCAATTTAATTTATTTGATATTTTCCTAAATCGATTTGAAGATGGTGTGATTTCCAAGGGCCCTATTAATACGGTGCCATGTGTAACATTGTCATCAGGCACTGACGTCCACAATTCTTACTAACCAATAATGTTAACATATATTTAGTAAACATACATATAATATTACACAAGACCTTACCAAGAGGGATTCCCATTTTTCTAAAAAAATGGGGACACCGTCTTGGCTATTAGATTGACTTTAATGAAATTGTGTGGTTGAGATTAAAACACAGGCCACACAATCTCAACCACATGATTTCATTAAAGTCAAATCCAATGGTCAAAAGGGCGTCCCCATTTTTTTAGAAAAATGGGGATCCCTCTTGTGAAAAGTTTCCTAATATTACATATTTCCTTTGACAATTTGACAAGAAAAAAATACGTATTCAATATTCACAAAGAAAAACGTACAAGAAATTAGATTTTAGAATATGTAAACATACCATTCGTGTCATATGCAAATTGTGTATGTAATGTACCTTATAAAATTATGGCTTATTAATTTTGAAGTGTTTTTGTATGAGGCGTTTCATTCAAGCGCATTTTCCATGATTATGTTCAATGATAGAATATTTAACATTGTTTGATGCACAGCAATTGCTTATTTAAATAGTTACGTGATTTTTTAAACTCAGATATATTTTGCTTATTTAATCGATCTAAACAAAAGAAAAAAAAAATTCAATTAGTCCAGTGAAGTCACTTTTAGAATTTGTCTGCAACACTCAAAAAGAGGAAGGAAAAAAAAACCCTAAAATTGGCTATAATTTTGAGGTGCTTTTAACCTAATTTTTTTTTTCAAAGTGCTTTTAACCTAATTTGGGTTAGAAAACCCAAAAAGAAAAGACATAAACAACTTTTTACCAGGAGAATAAAAGGATTTTAATAGTAGTAAGGGCAGTGGAAAAATGGGGGAATATATATATATATATATATGTGTGTGTGTGTGTGTGTTAATTGGATTTGATTTGATGAGTGATGGAGTTAGTACAGTAATATAATAGTAAGAGAGAAAAAAGAAAGACAAAGGGAAGTGGAGAGAGATGCAGGGAATATATGATATCTACTGTAGATTTGTAGGCACATGCAAACTTACATAGTGGATTACTCCAGACGATTTGCAAAGCAAAAGAAAAAGAAAGAAAGGGAGGGGTGAAACGATCTTTGGAAAACGCTGTGTTTGTTTTGTGTCTGAGAATGCTAAGAACATTCTTTTAAAAATGATTTTTTTTATAAACTTTCTGCTATTTTATATTTTTAGCACATTGTGTTATGATTTTGGTAGGAAAATTAACGTTAAACTCCGAAATATTAGAGAATTTATAAAGAATCATATTATGAGAAAATCTCATTAGCATTTCTCTTTATGTCTTCAGGGATTGAAAATTGAAAAATCAATTCTACGAGAGATTTTACGTGTACTTAAAATAATAAATAAACGACTGAATTGATATATTTTATTTTTAAAGTAAAAACATGTTACAGTACATTGTAAAATCTCGCCAAGTCCACCATCCACCATTTCTATATCCATTCAAATCAGCCTCAATCCCATAGGATTTCCCAGAATTAAATGGTATTCCAATACAGCACATGGGGAGTTTGCACCGTAACTTCTCAACTGGTTAAGGAGGTTAGGAAGGATAATGTTAGGAAAATTAAGTATGTTAATCAATTTAAATTTGTAAAATATGTGATATTTTATTAATATAAAATAAATATGTTAATTAAAATTTAAATAATAATTTAATTATTAATAACAGATCATAGAATTGACAAATTTAGTTTAATAAATAACATCCTTAGCATTACTCGAGAAAAGCAAGTGACGAGGGATTATGGGTCGGGTTGGTGCGCGTACGTGATTGATAATATTCTATACAAAATTAAACTCTCTGTCTCTCCATACACTTTTGTTGGATCAGCTAAAAATTGAAAAGAATCATCAATGATCTTGATAAAAGTTTGATCTAATGTCACACTAGCTTTGCTGCTACTTCTCATGCCATACTTAATCTTTTATAAGTATTTATCCGTTGACCATAAAAACGATCTTCAAAGCAAAATAACAACTCTTGTAAAATATTAATATATGAAATCACTTTTTATTTTCTGAAAAGAACATATGATCTCATCACCCATAGTTTAGTTGTGTTCTTTTTGTTTTTTTTTTCTCCGCTAAAGAAAGGATTAGCTGGTGGCTTTACCATGATAATATATTTTTTTATAGACCAAAAGGACTAATAGATATATTTTAGTTTCCTCCTGATGACTAGTTGTGTTCCTTTTCAGTTGGGTTTATCTACTACTTCTCGTGCTTATCACCCCTGTAGACCTTTTTTTTTGTTTTCAAGTCCTTTTGGTTTAGAGAGACTTATATATTCTTTTAAATTTGTACATTTTCTTGTTATTATAATAAATCGTTATTGTTTCACTGCAAAGAAAAAACGGAAAGTAAACAAAACCCTAATCATACTTCTAAATAAATTAAACATGAATAGGTCCAAGATATTGCATGTATGGATCGAAAATTACTTATATATATGCCATTGTAACAACTTATGGGTTTGGTGGATTATGCAGGGGGTGTGCTTATATATTTCTTTGATTTCCTATTTTTATATGGAGATGCATGATTGAGTAGTTAAAGAAAACCTGTAGATACCTAGATCTCTTATATATGCTAGCAATAATTTTGTAGCCAAATGGTGAGCTAATTGGATTATAAAATACCCCATGAATCAATGTTTAAACTTGGGTCGGAGATCCTCTTATATTTTTTATGCAATACAAAAGTGCAAGAAGGGTCTAAAGGACTTGTATAATTAGGGTTAATTATAAATTTATAGGGCACAGCCGGAAT
This sequence comes from Cydonia oblonga, assembly GCA_015708375.1. Classification (NCBI taxonomy): domain Eukaryota; kingdom Viridiplantae; phylum Streptophyta; class Magnoliopsida; order Rosales; family Rosaceae; genus Cydonia; species Cydonia oblonga. Next base: position 7,001 of record JADOBS010303885.1, on the reverse strand, counting down.
ATGGGGACCTTGGAAACTACAAAGAGCTCCTAACCCACGTGGAGATGCTAGAGAATTCAACACTTGGCCTCTCACCTCTTTTAGATATGAAGAAGTTTTTTTCAGTTTGCCGAGAACACGCTTCAATACATCAATTGTCATAATACATTTGGTTAAAAAATTAAAAAAAAAATTTAACAAATTATATTATGTTATTTAGTATACCCGACCGTATTATTGGTACATTGAAGAATCTCTTTTAAATATGCAAGTCTTGTAAGAAATCTTATAAAGGTCCTACTCATGACTTGGAAATGAAGCATAATATTAATGCAATTGTCCTCATTGTCTCCTCCTTAATCACAAAACCAACATACTCAGTGCTCTTATGATCTATCTTGGATATCATTTCTGAATTCTGATCTTGTTTTCATTTAATAATAGATAATTGTGATTACCCTAATCTTCAATAATTAAACTCTAATAATTCACTGTACAATATGATCATTGTTTGGTGTGCTTTGATTGTGTTTATATTTGGAGGGGATTTGTCATTATAATTGGAATTCTTTCCCTTCGTGTATCTTCCAATATGATTTGGGATTAAACGTCTTCAAGTTCGAAACAATCAATCTATATAATCAGTATATATGCTCAAAACATGCAACAAATATTCTCCCATATCACAAAAAGTTATTGGGTCATACTAGAATACACTCATGAAAACTCAAACTTAAACTCGAATATAAACCGGATCCAATCTATCATATATTTCAAATTTATTGAGCCTAGGATTAAGCTTCCGTATGAAAACTCGAATATAAACCCGATCCAACCTAATTATATTTCTCATTTGATTTGATTTTAAATGTGTTAAAGTTAAAAACAATCAACTTATGCTAAAAAAATGCACTAATGTTTTCTCGTATGGTGAAAAATTATTACATGATACTGAAATTATAAATTATGTTGAAACTCGAATCTAAACCCGATCCAACCCAATGATAAACAAGGAAACTAGTTGCATATAAATATAGACAAGCCTAAACCCCATGATATTGTACCATATATATTTTTCCTTTACACGTGTTGGAAACCTTTTTAAATTGGCATATGACATTGAGAATATCTTGACTATAAAGTTTTTTGGAATTGGATACCATCCTGAGCAAATAGTGGGGATTCTCATGACCCACTAATATGAACCGTTGAATTTTGATCCAACTGCTACAAATAGGGGAGTTCCTTTAAAAGTTATAATAATTATAGTCGTTTGATCAAAATCCAACGGCCCCTGTTAGTGGGTCATGATGATCTCCACCATTTGCTCAGGAGGGGATCTAATTCCAAGTTTTTTGCTTAACAAATTCAAACTATACTAGTGATGATGTCATCTTCGCATTTAAATTACATGCCTCTTAAGATGTTTTGAGCGTATTTAAAAATATTTAATAAACAACTGATTGAATTATATTATTGCTAATTTATTGTAAGGTACTAATTATAAAAATAAAAAATAAAAAGTACAAAAAAAAAACTGTACAAAAAGAATTAATTATTTAAAAAATATTGTTTATATAACGAAAATTCCCCTGCATTATTTGATGCATTATTTTGGATTGCTTTTGAAGTTTTTTGTCCAATTATTTTTGGTGAAGCTTGTGATCCAAAAAACACTGTTCATTAGACTGTTGGCTTTATATGTATATGGGTATGTGTATATATTTATGTCTCACGCATGCTTATGTTTGTTTATTAGCTACTCTGTTGATGAATCTATTGAATTTGCTTTTTCTACCCAACAATGCCTTTTTTCTTTCCTTTTTTTATTTTTTATTTTTTATTTTTATAAAGTTCACAACTTTATATTTTGCTTGCATGCATGCATGCGGTCACATTTCAATTTTATAAACGTTATACTTATTGGTCTAGTTGTTTATCATGTAACTTTGTTTCTTTCTGTAGATTTTCTTTGTTTCTTTCTGAGCGTTGAAAAGGTTTCTCATGATGCAGTTTAAGATGTTCAATGCTTATATAACACAATGACATAACTGGTTTTAAACTTGGGCTGATTATGTTAGAATTGGCAATTGGTTAGTATTATGGGAGCGTCTGAAGTGCAAGTAGCACTATTGGTTTGGATTTTACTTTGTACTGTGTTTGTTTTACTTTGGGCCTTTGTACTTTTGTAAAAAAATTTGTCAATATTCTCGTTAAATTGTCATATGAATGATCAGGTGACAACATTTTTAGGGATATTTTTTGTTAAACCAACCCTTCTTTTATTGAGGATATTTACATATTTTTTTACTGAATGACCAAAATGAATTTACGGTGGGCAAACTCAAGAACCACTTCTATCGATTTTCATTATTAGAGATCAAAATGAGAAGTTATGCTAATGTCAGAGACCATTTTACCTAAAAACCCAAAAAAAAAAAAAAAAAAAATTGTTCAACAAAATTTTCTCTTCAGATGTGATCATAAAATGGACCAACTAGCTTTAGCATGTATGGCCTAAATAGGCTTTGACCCTTTTGACTTTTGAGTCCATCCCATTAGTGAGTTTCTGCTCCGGCTTAAACGGCCCAACGGCCCGGCCAGAGACGGCCTAATCTTTGAGGAACGCAGACAGACACAGTGCCACCACAAAAAGATAAGGATTTAAAGCCCCACCTTTCAGTAGGCTCATATCACTCGCCAGCAGCATATAGATAGAATAAGCTTCACAGTCTTGGGAACTCCAATTTGCTCAATTTTTTTTCAAAGGTACAAAATTCAGCTCCATCTACTAATTGGGTGTTTTAAACTCCCCTCCTTTCTGTGTTTCGATGAGTTTTCAGTAATGGGTTTTTGATTTTGTGTTGATTTTTTGTTATTTTTGATGGTTTTGCCTTTGGATATTGTAATTTCTCTGTTTTTTTTCCCTCACTTTTTTGCTGGTTCTGTTCTGTTTGTAAATACTGGATTCTTGTAATGTTTGCTTGGTGTTCTTGTTTTACTTCAAGGTGTCATTGAAATGGAAGAGAAAGTTTGGTTCATGTTTTTCAGTGAGAGCGTACAGTAGTTATGAATGGACTGTGCACATAGGATTGGGGGATTGGGATGATTGTTTGTCTGTTCAGTGTTTCGGTTTGATATGGATATAAATTAGTTCGAAATACGAGTGTTGATTTTGTTCAATGGTAGAATTTTTCGCTGCTCCACTGAACGTAATTAGGTAATCGACACTTGATCATTTTAGTGGAAGCTATCATCAAGTCTACATGTTTTAGCACTTGTAATGTGCTTTTGACGGAACCGTGGAAGGATGTATTCTCATGGCTTGGGATGTTTGTATATGTACTTTCGGTGGAAACATGAGAGGATGTATTCTCGTGGTTTCGGCTGTGTTAGCACTTGTAATGTATGTTTTGAAACAACATTCTCGATGCATGGAATTTTATGACTCAGGTGAACCAGGTGCATTTGAATTGATATGTTATCTCTATCTTTATGCTCATAATGACACAACTTGCTCGATATCAGTATCATTTTGCGTTATTCCTAACATTTTATTTTCATTGCACTTTGGATGAATCCTTCCGTTTCGTTTATCATTTTGATATGCTGTGCAGGTGTGCAAGGAATGAAAGTCTTATGCTAGCAGGACTCAACTTCCACTTTTTCAAGTCAATATGACGCCTGTAATTCCGTATTCTATAAGCAATGTCTCGCTTATACCTGGAACTGCCTTTACTGCAAGAAAGAACAATTGTTCAACAAAATTCAGTTTTTCGAGGAAATCTGCAAGACATACTCTATCCCCACAGAGTTTTCTTTTACCTTTTTCAACTTCTATCAAGTCTTTTCCATTGTACCACAGCAGGTGCCCCGTACATCATAAATGTAGAATCCCTGTATCTGCCACAGGAACTAATGTAGCGGTTGAGGAAGCAGACTCACCAGTTGAAGATGCAGCTTCTGGTGCAGCCAAATCCCCTGAGGATAGTCCCAGCTCATCTCAAGATGCTCAACCAAAGCGTACAAAACCCGTTAGGAAAAGTGAGATGCCGCCTGTGAAGAATGAGGAGCTGGTTGTGGGTGCAACTTTTACTGGGAAAGTAAGATCAATCCAGCCATTTGGTGCTTTTATTGATTTTGGAGCTTTCACAGATGGACTCGTACATGTTTCACAATTGAGTGATAGTTACGTTAAGGATGTTGGAAGCGTTGTTTCTGTTGGGCAAGAGGTGAAGGTGACATTAGTCGAAGCCAATCCGGAGACTGGGCGGATCTCTCTCACTATGCGTGAACGTGACGATGGCAGTAAGCCGCAGCAAAGGAAAGATGCTTCTGCTGGTAGTGATAGGGGTGGACCTGGTAGAAGGAGTGGCCCAAAGAAAGGTGATAGGAAAAATGAGGTGAGAAAAACCACAAAGTTTGAAAAGGGGCAGGACCTAGTGGGCACTGTAAAGAATTTCGGTAGGGCGGGTGCTTTTATATCTCTTCCTGAGGGGGAGGAAGGATTCCTCCCTACATCGGAGGAACCTGACGATGGATTTGCAAACGTCATGGGAGAGACCTCCCTGCAGCTTGGCCAAGAAATAAATGTCCGTGTCCTGCGTACTACAAGAGGACAAGTAACCTTGACAATGAAGAAAGAAGAAGATATTCTAAAGTCGGACTCGCAGGTCAGTCAAGGAGTAATCCACACTGCAACGAACCCATTCGTTCTGGCGTTCCGCCAAAACAAGGATATTGCTTCATTTTTGGACGAAAGAGAGAAAATAGAAAAAGCAGCTAAAGCAATTCCAAGCAGTGAGTCCAGTATTCCTGAAGTGTTGGATGAAAAAGCAAGCAGCGAGGAGGGAACTCTTGGTGTCCCTGCAGCAGTGGATGAAACTGTTGAAAAGGATGGTGCTTCTTCAGAGGACCAGGAAAGCCCAGTTTCTAGTACAATTGAAACACTAGAAACTACAGAACAAACCATAGAAAAAGAAGAGGTGAGTTCTGATATCTTGGCTCCTGAAGGGAGTACATCTAACACAGATGGAGCGGAAAATGCAAGCGCAGATTCATCTAGTGAAATAGTTAATCGCACATCGGCTTCAGAAATCCCAACAGGCGAAGAGGTTATAGAGCCTCAAGTGGATGATACCATAGCAAAAGGTGAACTGCAACCACCTTCTTCAGAGAGCGAAATTCCTTCTGCTGCACTAGAAACTACAGAACAAACCATAGAAAAAGAAGAGGTGAGTTCTGATATCTTGGCTCCTGAAGGGACATCTACCACAGATGGAGTCAAAAATGCAAGTGCAGATTCGTCTAGTGAAATAGCTAATCACACATCGGCTTCAGAAATTCCAACAGGCGAAGAGGTTATAGAGCCTCAAGTGGATGATACCATAGCAAAAGTTGAACTGCAACCACCTACTTCAGAGAGCGAAAGTCCTTCTGCTGCACTAACTGAAGAACCAAAAGGTTCATAACTAGGTTTTTTTTTTATTTTTTATTTTAGTATTTACATTCATTCAATTGAATACCAAAATTTTGCTCCAAGTGTGAGATGGTAACAACAAACATAAGATGTCTATAATGTGCAAAATAATATGCTATTTTGTGACCAAATATGCTCAAAATTTGCATAATTTAACATTTGGACGTTGAAACACGCATGCTATAGAGACATATTGTCTTTTTTACAACAAAATTAAAATGTGAAAACACCGATGGAACAGAAAGTGATAGAACTTCTGATCCCTCTGGAGAATTAGCTAATGATGACATCCTTTTGACAGAAAGTGAGGCCACCAAAGTTGTAGAAGACCTAGCTGACAACATTACGGAGGAAGCTCAGATTCGAACATCTGCTGCTGAGAGTGAATTGCCTTCTATCACACAAGTGGAAGATGACAAAGTGGAAAGTTCTCCCGAGAAGAATGGCAGTGTTTCTAATTCAAATGGACAATCTGACAATCCTTCCCCGAAGGAAAGTAAACCTAAAGGTTGTTTTGCCTGATCATCTTGCTCATTTTAATGCAATTCATAAAGTTCTACATTAAACCAGGTAAACAAACGATTAGTAAAGGCCTGAAAACTGATGGCATATGGTTCATGGAATATCTTGTACAAGGAGATCCGAACACTTTTTGCTTTCAAGATGACAATTAAACCATTGAAAACTATGAGGATCTGTACTAAATTCTAAGAAGAATGTGTAGGATAGGGTAAGGGAATGAATGGTTATGTTGATTTGTTGGGTTGAATAATATATATATATATATATATATATTTTTTTTTTTTTACTGTGCAACACCATGTTCCATCTGATGCTGAATAATGTTGCTAGTGGGCGAGTGAGGATGAATAAAATCCTCTTAAACATGTTGAAGGATTCTGTTAAGTCATTGATTTTCCTGTTCACATTGCAATTGCGGTCTTCTGTTACAAGATGTATCTGCCTGTAATTGTATGTTTTTATACGTGGATTACAGCTACTATATCACCAGCCCTTGTAAAGCAGCTGCGTGAAGAAACAGGAGCTGGAATGATGGATTGCAAAAATGCTTTGTCAGAGACTGGCGGGGACATTGTTAAAGCTACGGAGTTCCTCAGAAAGAAAGGTTTAGCAACTGCAGAAAAGAAAGCCAGCAGAGCCACTGCCGAAGGAAGAATAGGTTCATACATTCATGATAGCAGAATAGGTATCTTGCTAGAGGTAAACTGTGAGACAGATTTTGTTTCTCGGGGTGACATTTTCAAGGAGCTGGTTGATGATTTAGCCATGCAAGTGGCTGCATGCCCTCAAGTACAGTACCTCGCTACAGAAGATGTTCCTGAAGAGTTTGTGAGCAAGGAAAGAGCGATTGAGATGCAGAAAGAAGATCTTTTGTCAAGGCCGGAGCAGATTAGATCAAAGATTGTTGACGGGAGGATAAGGAAGAGGCTTGAGGAGCTGGCATTGCTTGAGCAGCCTTTCATTAAGAATGATAAGGTGGTGGTGAAGGACTTGGTCAAGCAAACCATTTCAACTATTGGAG
>JADOBS010303884.1:0-31352 GCA_015708375.1 Cydonia oblonga | reverse complement strand
CATATTTTGGATGGATGGATGAGCTTCGCAGGAGTAATGAAAATGATGAGTGGATTGCTACAAAAATAAGGGAAGTAATGCAAGCTGCCCAAGATGCTTCTAGAGGTTTAACAATGAGCAAGTACTCCATCGACAATGGATTCTTGTGCTACAAACAAAGGGTGGTCCTAAGTCCTACATCGGTGTGGCGAGCTAAAATTATTGAGGAACATCATGCAACCCCTGCAGCAGGGCATCAAGGAGTCCTAAAAACTTACCATAGGATTAAAATGAGTTTTTATTGGCAAGGAATGTACAATGACATCAAGAAGTTTGTGGCCGAGTGTCAACCCTGTCAACAAAACAAATTTGAAACTCTTTCACCTCCAGGATTGTTACAGCCATTACCTATTCCTCAAAGGGTGTGGGCTGACATTAGCATGGATTTCATAGTACGATTGCCCAGTTGCAAGGGAAAAACTGTGATCCTAGTGGTGGTTGATCGACTTTCGAAGTATGCCCATTTTGTGCCCTAGTCACACCCCTACACTGCCACTGAAGTAGCACAGCTGTTTGTGGACCACATATTCAAGTTACATGGGATGCCTAGCTCTATTGTTAGTGATAGAGACCCCATCTTCATTAGTGCATTCTGGAAGGAGCTGTTTAAGTTACAAAATTCAAAGTTGTGCATGAGTTCAGGTTATCACCCCCAAAGTGATGGCCAAACTGAGGTGATGAATAGATGTTTGGAAACATATCTCAGATGATTCGTGGGTGGCCAACCTAAAAAGTGGTTTCAATGGCTCTCTTGGGCCGAGTGGTGCTTCAACACTTCTTACCACACTTCCGCCAAGTACACTCCCTTCGAGTTATTCTATGGATACCCCCCCATCCCATGTGGTACCTTATGAGATGGGAACTGCAAAAGTTGAAAATGTGGAGCAAAGGTTGTTGGAGCGAGATAGGATCCTATCTGTGTTGAAAAGTAACTTGGAGATAGCTCAAAACATGATGAAACAGTATAGTGATAAGAAGAGGACAGAGAGGCAATTCATTGCTGGTGACTGGGTTTACTTGAAGCTGATACCATACCAATTACAGACACTAGCCCCCCACAGCTACCATAAGTTGCAGCCAAGGTACTATGCACCATATGAGATACTTGAGAAGATTGGTGAAGTAGCTTATAAGCTTAAACTTCCTGAAGGTACTAAGATACATCCAGTATTCCATGTGAGCTGCCTTAAGAAACAATTGGGAAATCACAACATTGCTCAGTTGATGCTGCCTCAAGTAATGGAAGATGGCTTGGCTCAGAATGATCCTAAAGTGGTGTTGGCTCGAAGAATTTACAAGAAGGGGAACTCTGCAGGTGTGCAAGTTTTGGTGCAGTGGAAAAATCAAGAGGAAGACAGTGCTACATGGGAAGACTTCGATGAATTCCAGGCCAAGTTTCCCGAGTTTTCTCTTTGAACCTTGTGGACAAGGTTTTCCAAGGAGGGAGTATTGTTATGAAGTGCAGACCTATGATCATAAGAATAATAAGTAGCTAGAGTAAATGGGTGAATTGTAAGTGAATGGGGACTGAATTGTAATGATCTTGAATCTGAGACTTGATTGTTAAGGGGTTAAGTATTGTAAGGAGTTTATTAAATAAGTTGTTAGAATGTACAGTTGGCAATTACACACCAGATTGCTAGCTAGTGGGTATATATCCCTCACTACTCATTGTGTAAAGATCAGATTTGAAATATCGAAGAATATTCCTGTTGAACTTCCCATTTCTTCTCTCGCATTACCGCCATAGCTCCTCGAGCTTAGGTTGATTTCCAGCGTAGGATTTGTGATCTAACACCCGTCTCCTTGAGACCTTTGGTCCCCTCCTACATCATATAAGAACTGCAATAAATAAAGTGCCTTGTGTCTTGGTAAACAGAGAATGATCCGCTTTTGATTGATGATAACTAGCTCTCTGAATGGTATCAGAGAAGGTGGAAAAACAATTTCTGGATGCTTGTTTGAGTCCATAGAGAGTCTTGTTGAGCCAACATACAATGTTCTCCCCCCTATCATGAAGACCATGAGACAGTTCCATATAAACTTCTTCATGCACATAACCCTGAAGAAAAGCATTTTGGACATCTAATTGGTGGATATACCAATGACGGGCAGATGCAATATTGAGGAGACACCGAAGGGTGCTGAGTTTGGCGGTGGGCGGAAAACATTTATGGTAATCAAAGCCCTCGAGTGTAACCCTTGGCAAAAAGACGGGCTTTGTAGCAGGCAATGGTGTTGTCGGATTTGTATTTTGATTTTATAGACTCACTTACAGTCTATGGGTTTATGACCAATAGGCAGATGAACCATACTCCAAGTGTCACTGTATTGTAGAGCCTCTGATTCTGTTTGCATGGCTCACTGCCAATTTGGATCGTGGATAGCTTGAGCATGTGAAGTGGGTTTAGTGCGACCTAGAATGTTAACTAGAAAAGCACAATGTGCAGAAGAGTATGCCCTAGTATTATTTTTATAACATAGAAAATTATTGCTTACTATTAACTTGGAAAATTCAAATGACCAATGACCAGGAATAAATGAATTTGCAGATTGGGTCATTTACCTAATATTATTTTTATAACATTGAAAATTGTTCCTGATAATTCCACAAAATTCTCATAACATATTACTATTCTGCAATGAATTCTTAAAATAGGAGAGGGTAAAAATTTACTCAATAGAGTGTATCAATTTGATATCAGATGATGTATACATGTATATTTTTCATGTGCGAAATTTAAAATCTAATTCTAGTAGTTTAGGACGTTGAGAAATGAGACTTTTGTTTTGATCAACTGCTTATACAGGCTTTCAAGTCGTTCTTCGTGATCTTGAATGCACGACTCTAGATTGTCAAGCTGGTTTTGGGGATTAGATTTGCTTGTCTTGAATGCAGCATCCGCTTCTGCAAATTCATTTATTTCTGTTTCTTAGTCACTAGCTACTTTTTTGGAGTGCATCATCTTGGAGACCAATGATCAGCTTCTTGGCTTTGACTTTGGCCCGGAGATGAAGGACAGTACTGATTCAAGCACCATGACGGTGACTGCTTCAACATCTCTCAACTTGCTAACAATGACAATAGCCTCTTGGTCCTTGTTGAGGGCAGAGTAGTTCGATCGGTTTTCGATGCCCTTCAGATTCGTCAAAGCCTTTTGTATTGCCTTTTTCACAATCTTCCTGGAGCTTAGATATTTGTTAGCTTCACTTGTGAGAGTTCCTGATTCACCCCCTCACGTTCTTCTTAAGATTGATTGAAGATCCAATATGCATTCCTTGGTTTGCAAGACGACATCGTTGGCAGTGGCACAAGCATCCAACAGTCTGATAGAGCCATCTAATAGCTCGTTAACCCATTTCTCATTCTGCCCTTGGGCTAAGGCTTGCTGAGTGAGGGGCAACTGAAGCAACCTATCAACACAATCTTGCAAATATTGTAAACCATTTAGCTTGCGGCTAATTGATGATGAAGATGTGGAGATGGCCTCGGAAGGCCTCAATCTGCACAAAAGTTCATCAACTTCTTGAGCGATCAGGTGTGGCCTTGAGGGGAAGCTGTTTGAGCGAGTGTGGAAAGCCATTTCTTCTTTGTGATTTCAGAAATTGAGAGAAAATAGAAGAGAAGACTTTGTAGTTATGTATTATTGTGATTGATGAGTTTTTTGCATAAGCTTATGGTTAATATAGTGTTGGTTGAGGAAGGGGACATGGAATCTCATCCACTACAATCACTAGCCAAAAGGATAACATGATTTCGATTGGGTCTAGATGTTTCCCTAGGAATGTCTATGCCATGTCTCTTCCTACTCCAGCATTCCAACTCAAGAAGTGATATATTTAGCATGTATTATCTTAGAGTATCAATATTATAATTTAATTAAGCATTCATTCATTGATATCTAACACATAGAAAGTTCCAGCCATCCTTCCTATATGCTTGATCATTTAAATAAAAAATCATTTACGATGATCTATGTGATTAGTTAGTTCATCTTATTTTGCACGTCCCTGACATGATTGTTGAGCACGGAGCAGACAAGATCTGCAATCTGTATTAACATGTGATTGCGATGTCGAAAACTGGTAAGTGCCGGATTAGTTAGGCGATGTCCATGCAGTGTTTCCCCATCACTGGTTTCTCAGCTCATATAAAATCACTTATCATTTAAGCTTTCGGATGATGCTCCATAATATTTATATTTAGGTTGACACCTTTTCCTAACACAAGAAAAAGCAAACACCTATTATTTTTCTCTTACTATTTCATGCAATAGCAATAATGGGATGACATGTTTGAACTTTCACAAGAAAGTAAGTTTAAATCTTTGAGCTAACTGCCATTGTTGAACTATGTTTGCATGAACAAGGCAGAGATGAAACCATCTGTGAATGTTTCCTAAGTTTACAAGGAGTAACTATAATCTGTGGTCATAGTCCTATAGGTTTGACTGTGCTTGTGGTGAATCATACATGAGTTTTTCACCATCACGTTGACATGCAAAGAAGAGAAATAAAAAAATAAAAAATAAAAAAAATTCAAACATGCCAACATTTTTCTTTAGACAAATATAAACAGGCTGACTATGAGCACATAATTGCATTTCGCCCATAAGAACATCTACAATCGCACTATTTTTTTTCAACTTACAATTTAGCTAAAAAGTCAAGAAAACTATTTTAAAATATGAGAAATCTGAACATGCATGGAGGATAATGAAACTCGATAGTTATGCCAACTAACCAAAATCCTCCAAGAGATTGGTGTCAAAGAAGGTGAACAACCAGTGAGGAATCACACTCAATACATAATGAATGCATATCTATATCCCAAGCTAAACATATAACATGAATAACATCGTGTAATTCGGCATCCAAAGAAGAGGACAAACATATTGAATCCGAAAAATAACCAAGAGAATGGCTCATAAAATCCCGAAAGATACCACCAAATGCAGCCAATTAGGGGAACCTCTTGCATCATCGTCAGTATTTACTCTGATCCAAAAATGAGAAGGAAGGCGGCACAACACCTCAATAATTTTGAAGCCTTAGTAGAATGTCTATGAACGCCAATAGATGAATAATACAAAGCTCATCCACAAAATTCTTCATAGAGCCAGATTAGAGAGAATCATTTTCAAAGTTGGAATTTAATAGATCGTACAACAAAATTGATGGAAGTGACCTCCTTTTGAAAATGAAGAGCATTGCAGCATGCCAAATATAATAAAAACCAACTCCAATCACACTCCAACAAAGTAGCTTTACTTGGGCACCAACTTTTTTGTAAAGGAGAAAAAGGTAAAAATATCTTGAAAAATATTGAACTATAAACAAGTCCAAAACCGTAGATCAAATTTGACGGGCAAAAGAGTACACAAAGAAAATATGCGAACTAGTTTTCATACCTTCACAACAAAGAGAGTACATAGACACTATAGAAAAACCTCTTCACCACATGAGATTATCAGTTAAGATCTTACCATCAAATACTTCCACAGTGTAACATAATTACAAGGATGAAATGAAGCGTGCCAAACCTACTACACTTAATATCATAAGTCAAAGATAAAGAAATATCACAATTAGAAGCAGACATCCAAACCAGTTAATTTGTCATCAATCCTAGACACTGAAGGAAGTCCAGTAGAAGAAATATCACTCCAAATGGGGGCTAGCCATGAATATAGAATAGGTGGGGAGTCCAACAACCATCTACAATATAGTAAAGAATTTAGCTCGAAAAGTCTTGCATAATGCTGGTGGAATACCAAGCCTATCAACAATTGGAAAATCTGTATGACACCCCAACCCGTGAATAAGGACTATTCACGAGTTAAGGTGTAAGTCATATCTTAGCTATAAAAATAAATTCTATAACCAAGACATGGTTGGAAAAAATGAAAATTAATATTATTGTAACTAAAACAAAGTACACCAGACAACACTGGTTAATAACTTTTACATAATAAATGCTTGAATTTACCATAAAAAAAATTATCGAATACACAACGGAATTACATTAGGGCACAAATTACTTCACAACTGAAAATACTAACAAAATAATAATTGAAATGAGTAATTCTTGCAAATGCATAAAATTAATATATGCAAATGAGATGGATGAATGTACTCACTCCCTTCTAATGTCTCTAACACATACCTAAGGCTCCCAAGCCTGCACATTTCATACCATGCTTAAACCACTTGGCTCCGAATACCTTAAGCTTAATTTTCATAATTTAGTTCATATTTTCCACTTTATATATAGGTACTTTCCCCAACTTCCAATTGTATACTCAAGCCCTTTCCCCTACGCCTGACAAATACAGGTTTCAAGATTGAATAAATACACCTCCACACTTTAGACACAACTCAACACTACCAAACACTTGAACACAACACTATTTTTCTTGCTTTGTGATGCTTATGCATATGTAATGTAACAATGTAACATAGATATCAATAATCACATTTTATCTATTTTTTTTTCATTTTTGTTTTTATTTTTATTTTTATAAAACCTCGACGGTATGAGGGGAATTTTATTGATATCGAAAAAGAAGTTACACCTAGTTAGGGGGGAGATAAACCTAACCCTTCGTAATATAAGAAAAATGGATAAAAATACATGAAAAAGAGGAGGGGGGAACATAAACCTTACCCTTCTAGAACACAAACAATTAAAATACAAGGAAAAGAGGGGGGGCATGAAAATAAAGCAGCACGAGCCGCCAACGGAGGGGAATCATGCCATACTAAAGTTGGTGAAGACAAGCCCATGTTAGCAAAATTGTCCGCAACAACATTTCCTTCGCGATACATGTGAGAGGCATAGAAAGTCATCTTCCGAATGCGGTCCAAACAAATAGACCATTGCGTACGAAGAGGCCAAGGAAGATCAAAATCAGTCGATTTGAGAGCAGAAATGACACTAGAAGAGTCACTTTCTAACTAAAGGCAATGCCAACCCCACTGTTATGTAAACTCTACACCAATAATAATTGCTGATAATTTTGCAAAGAAAGAGTTGCGATGACCAATCCCTTGGTAAAAGCCACCAAGAAATTGACCATGGCAATCCCTGAAAACTCCTCCACAAGTAGCAGGACTAGGATTTCCTTTGGAAAAACCATCTGTATTATGTTTAATCCAAGGAAACCAAGGAGAAGACCAAAGCACATGAAGAATAGTTGGCGCCTTGCGAGAGATAGGTTGGATCCCCAAAGAATAAATGATACGAGTGTCAAAACCTTGGGAATAACCAGGAATAAATTTCCCACTATGAAGGATCCCATAATTGATGGACATGCAAAAAAGAAACTTATTTAGAGCTTTCCAAATAGCCAAAATAGTAGAAAGACCCGCAAAAATCTAGAGATTGTGCAACTGTTGGAAAAAAGGCTTATGTACGTAGGCATCCCAAAAAGAAACCAGAGAATCTGAAAAAAGACAAAGAGGTACCAAGTTGGCATGCTAAGATATTCGACAACCGAAGAAAAGATGGAACAGTAGATTCCTCAGAATTATGACAAAAACAACAAATGGACGCTAAAGAAATACCACGTCGTTGTAGGGCACATTCGGTAGGAAGTTTATCATGAAAAAAACGCCATGCCAAATTAGACCGTTGAGGTGGGATAAAATATCGCCAAATAACCTTTGCCCAACCACAATCACTATGTTTTCGTCGAATAAGAAGATAGCCAGAAGAAAAGGAAAATTTCACGGTAGATGTAGGCTCTCAGATCAATTTGTCATCCTTTTCATTTAATGGCAAAGGTAAATGTAGAATCTACTGCACTACAGAATAAATCTACACAATAATCTGGTAAAGACCAACTTTGAGCTTCAATAACATTTGAAACCCTAGGAAGAACTGTAGGTGCAATGATCGAAGATAATGAAGAACCAATAATTGGGCTATCCAACCATTTGTCAAACCAAAAGGAAATTGACTTATCATCACCAATAACCCAATGACTATTATTATTCAGAATAGGTAAAGCACGCTTTGACGGAGTGCCACATAGAAGACCATAAAAAGGTATCTTGTTTTTTTTATAAGGTGCAAGAGGAAAACGTTGACGAACGAATGAACCCCACAGAGAAGAGGATTGTAAAGCATCACAACCAAAGCTAATCAAAGCCATTAAGTTCAAAGTAGTCAAATGATGAAGACCAAGGCCACGTTCATGCTTAGGTCCACATACCATACTCCAATCAATAGTTACTAGCTTTCGTGAAGCCAAGTCCTCTGACCAAATAAAATTCCGTGCACAAGCAGAAAGATGCTTTAAAAGGCAAATGGGCCATTGGTAAAGAGAAGCTATGGAGAAACAAGCTTTGATAAACATATTGCACCAATTAGAGTTGTCTATCCATTAAGAGAAGTTTACCTTTTCAACTTGAAAAATGAGCTTACCACATTTTATCTGATAAGCTTGCACGCTTCAACATAAATCAGTCTGACCGAGTTTTATCCAGCTATAATTTTTCTTTGAACTAACAGTGCATGAGATAAATTAGGATGAGCTTGTAATTCAGGCCCATAATGCTCATCAGTAAAACCCTCAGTGACATTCCAAAGACATTAACATTCCAAAGTTTTAGAATAAGTTTTAACAACTTAAGCTTCTGTTGAAGAATAAATATAGGACACCTATAAACTTGAATAGACTGCTGTGAATTTTTAATCAAAATAATAAAATAAGGATGGTCTTACCACATGCGATGAAAGTGAAAGGAGTAGGACCTTGAACTACAAACTTCTGAAAAGAAACTAAATGAAAGGAGATCCCTTAACATCGGAACCAAACAACACTTAATCACCAGAGCTTGAAACTTCTCACATGCTATTCAACGAGGTAGAATACACCCAGTTTTCTCATGCATGCCAAGAACCGCATTAAAATCACCCAAAATAAGTAAAGGACCAGAAAAGCCAGCACAAATTTGAGAATAGAAAGCCATAGTGATCCACGTTCCACCACTGTAGTAGCACCTTAAACAAAAGTAATACAATGGTAGTGCCAGCTACCAAAATTTGATGGTAAATGTTGACTTGAAAAAGATAATACCGCAGGGGATAGAACATTAGTTGTGTGGAAAACCCAAACATTAAGTAATCTCTGGCCTCTGTCATTTACCCCACGAAACGCATATGAATAGATATCCAAAAAAGAGGGACGAATTTTCATTGTAGAAGTCATAGATTCTGCCAAAAAAAAAAAAGTTTGGAGAATGTTTTCTTAGAAGTCTCCGTAAAGCTCGTTGAGTGGGGCAATCTGCTAAGCCCCGAATATTCCAATAAATGGTCTTCACGTATCATGAGGAGCCATAGCAGCAACCCTAGCACGAGTTTGAATAGTCTCACACTTGTGCGTATGATAACCAAATTCCTATTGTTTTTTTTTTTGTAAGTTTCCTTTGAATGTAATTAACTGTTCATTATTGGTTGTCTTCCCTGCGACAAACAATTGAAATCTTGACGACCTTGACATATCTGATATGATTTGCATAAATCCATGTGGGCTCGTTCATAAATACTTGTGAAATCACATTTATTTGATTCTATTGCAACTTGTAATTGGACAATAAGGAAGTTATTTCTGAATTAATTTCTAATATGGTACCGTGGATATTATTATAATTTGAACATTTGTAACACTACGGTAGAAACAAAAGTAAATGAGTTTTCAAAGGTATTTGCTGCATTCCTCGCAAGCTACTTGGTTGTGATTTTGGCCTGGAGATGAAGGACAAAAGTGATTCAAATACCGTGACTGACTGTTTCAACATCTCTCAACTTGCTAACGATGGCTATCGTTTCTTGGTGGTTGTTGAGGGAGATAGGTTGGTTTTCGATTCCCTTGAGATTTGACATAGCCTTGTTGATTGTCATTTTCACCATCGTCCTGGATGTTAAGTACTTGACATTGCTTGTGAATGCTCCAGATTCAACTCCCCGCCTTCTTATGATTGATTGAACGTCCTGAACACATTCCTAGGTTTGCGAAAGGGCATCTTTTGCACTTCCACAAACATCCAAGGGTCTGAGAGAGCCGTCTAATACCTTAGTAGTGCATTTCTCATTCTGCGCTTGTGCCAAGGCCTGTTGAGTAAGGGGCAACTGATACTGAAGCAACCTCTCAACAGAATCATGCAAGTCTTGGAGACCACTTAATTCTTGGCTGATGGATTTTGATGATGTGGAAGTGGCCTTGGAAGACCTCAATATACACAAATGCTCGTCAATTTCTTGAACAATCTGGTGTGGCCTAGAGAGGAGGTTGTTAGAGCGAGTAGGAAAGCCATTTCTTCGTGTTTTGGTTGACGTACAATTCAAACTTGATGTGTTCCTTTCCATTTGCATCTGGTTAATATATAATGTTGGTTAAGGGAAAGAAAACATGGAATCTCATCCACCTCAATCTCCAGTGAGAGATAACGCGATTTCGATCTGGATTTATACGGTCCCTATGTAATGCTTTTGCAATGTCTCTTGTCCCACCAGCATACCAACTCATTTTTGCATATAAAGTTTCATAGTATGTACGCTTTCTCGGATTTCTGAAAATAAATTACGTGATTGAACGAGTGGGATCGACCCTTTGTCCAACAATATTCATCGAGAGGCGAGAAACCATCTTAGCCAACCTTCTTATATGCTTAAAAGCCTCATCTAAATTATGCTAATGAACCCTTTTAGTCCACCTTGGTGGTGTTAGGGCTATTCACTAATTATCCACATCAATCTTTTTATTAAAATGTGATAAATGCCATCCCTTAGGGCTATTCACTAATTATCCACATCAATCTTTTTATTAAAATGTGATAAATGTCATCCCTTATTTATAGGTTGATCTTTTAATGAATTTAGAATTAAATATTGTTTCTCCTTTTTCTTGCTCCTAATTCGTGTATCAATTTTTTTTCTTTTATCTCCATCATAGGTTAATTATGTTAACTAATTTATGTGTTGTACCACAAACCACTTTTTATAGCATTCAATAAATGTCTAAAAAGTGTGTTAAAGAAATCAACCCCATCTCATTGAAAGACCTACACAAATCTAGAATAAAGAATTCTAGAACATTTACTAAAGTTGGTTAGCTAGATTATCCAAGTTAAAATAGTCCTTTGTAGAAAGGACTAGAAGGTTGTTTCTTAAGTTGGTGAAAGAGTCTAGAAGAATGGTGAGGTTTCCACCAACATGCAAGATTAGTGTAGATAATTCTAGCTTAGGAAGTTAGTGGAATTATCTAGATATCTCTAGTATGATGTTTCCATGCTTCTCCAAGGTTCCATCCATGCCTATAAAAGGAGAAGGCATCCACACCATTTGTATCAACCAATGTAACTAACAAGAAAGAAATAAGTAATTAAGCAAGTAGACAACCAAGTGAGAGTGAGAAGTAAATGAGTAGTCTTGTGAAGAGTGTGAGTGGTCTAGAGTGTCTCTAGAAAGAGTGAGTGTCATAGCTTCTAAAGAGTGTCCTTGAGTGTTTGTGTGTTGTAATATTTTGTGTGTGTAACACAAGTAATTTGTTTACTTGTTTTGTCTCTCCAACACTTGTGTTAGAATTGTGTACTCTAATTTTTCCTCAACAATTGGTATCAGAACGGTACGATTAGGGACCGTCTCTAGTGAAGCTTTCGAGAATCGTGAGAAGTTTAGTACTTTGTAAGATTGTTAGCTAATCTTGTTCGGCGTATCGAAGTTTTGTTGACACGATGTCTGATCTTCAAGTTGTTGGAGCAATCAAGAAGTTGAACAACAAAAATTACAACACATGAGTGACATGTATGGAGTCTTACCTACAAGGCCAAGATCTTTGGGATGTCGTCGTCAGTAATGAAGTTACACAACCGGAAGAAGACATTAGCGACACTTTGCGAAAATGGAAGATCAAGGCAGATAAGGCAATGTTCGCCTTGAAAACCACAGTTGAAGAGGACATGTTGGAGCATATAAGGAAGGCTTCAACATCGAAAGAAGTGTGGGACACCTTTTCCACACTCTTTTCAAAGAGGAATGATACAAGACTGCAACTTTTCGAGAATGAGCTATTATCAGTGGCCCAACGAGACATGATGATTGCCGAATATTTCCACAAGGTAAAGTCTATTTGCCGTGAAATTTCTGAATTAGATCCTAGTGTTGCCAATGTAGAATCCAGGATAAAAAAGAATAATTATCCATGGATAGAGACCCAAATATCGAGGCTTCGTTGCCGCTGTACAAGGATGGTCGACCCAACCATCACTTGTTGAGTTTGAGAATATGCTTGTCGATCAAGAAGCTTTGGCAAAGCAAATGGGAGGGGTCTCGTCAAGAGGTGAGGAGGAAGCGCTCTACACCGAAAGTAAAGGCAGCTTTAAGTAGCGTGTTGGTGGTGGATCTAAAAGAAATGGTGACAAGAAAAAAAAAAGTCATCAAGGAGAATGAAGTTATCTGCCAGAGGGAGCTCTGAAGTATCACTGCAACCGTGGTCAATCTCAGAGCAATAAAAGGTTTGAGGGAAAATGTTACAATTATGGAAAGAAGGGACACATGGCGAATGATTGCTAGTTCAAAAAGCTCACAGAGAGTAACGTCGCCAACTCAGAGAAGAAAAGTGAAGATGACTAGGACGCCGTAGCATATCTAGCTATTGAGGAAGAATGGGATGGTGAAGCATCTTCTTGGTGGTGCGCAGAAAATGAAGTGTTGCCTGACTCGAGAGAGATTGAAGATACGTTGCAGGAGAAAATGGAAGACTAATCTACCCAAGTCTAATCGAGTCCAGATGAGCCTGAAGATTTGCTTGCTAGAGACGATGTCGAGCAAGAAGTGTGTAAGAGTCATTGGCAAACTAGTGTGTATCAACCACCTAGAGAAGTTAGACCTAGTGAAGTGGAAGTATCAACTCCACAATCACAACTAAAGAGGTCAACGAGAATACCGAAGCCAAATCCCAAATACGCCAACGCAACCATAGTAGAATAAGCAGTTGAAGTTGAGATGTGTAAAGAAGCATCATAGAATTATGAGTGGCGTAAAGCTAGGAGAAGAGGTCAATGTATTAAAGAAATATCAAACTTGGGATCCAGTGGCAAGGCCAAGAGATGTGAAACCCATATCATGCAAATGGGTGTTCAAGATAAAGCGTTGTCAACCTAATGTAGAGAAAAGAATGAGATGGTGTTGAGGGGGAGTGTTAAAGAAATCAACCCCATCTCATTGAAAGACCTACACAAATCTAGAATAAAGAATTCTAGAACATTCACTAGAGTTGGTTAGCTAGATTATCCAAGTTAAAGTAGTCCTTTGTAGAAAGGACTAGAAGGTTGTTTCTTAAGTTGGTGGAAAAGTCTAGAAGAATGGTGAGGTTTCCACCAACCTGCAAGATTAATGTAGATAATTCTAGCTTAGGAAGTTAGTGGAATTATCTAGATATCTCTAGCATGATGTTTCCATGCTTCTCCAAGGTTCCATCCATGCCTATAAAAGGAGAAGGCATCCACACCATTTGTATCAACCAATGTAACCAACAAGAAAGAAAGAAGTAATCAAGCACGTAGACAACCAAGTGAGAGTGAGAAGTAAATGAGTAGTCTTGTGAAGAGTGTGTCTCTAGAAAGAGTGAGTGCCATAGCTTCTAAGGAGTGTCCTTGAGAGTTCGTGTTTTGTAATATTTTATGTGTGTAATACAAGTAATTTGTTTACTTGTTTTGTCTCTCTAACACTTGTGTTAGAGTTGTGTACTCTAATTTTTCAACAAAGTGTTCTATAGCATTTTCTTTAATGTTATGGCAGACCGTGCTATAGAAAGTTTTACACTTTCAAGACTTTTTCGATTGCTAAGAAATTGCTATGAAATGTTTCTATAGCATTTTCCAAATGTTATAAGATAATCTATAGAATTTTTCAAATGCTATAATCACTCTTTGTAGCATTTAAAAATGCTATGAAAAATTTATCATAGCAACTGCAAAATGTTACAGTAGACTTTTTATGGCATTTTTCAAACATTTCATAGAATTTGGTAGCATATAGGAAACATCTATTACCTTTATGATATCGTTGTACAATCTACCAGTTCGGAAACACCAACTGAACTAAGATTTTTAATTTTTTATTACAATTCACCAATGTTATATCATCATTCAATCATTTAAAATTATATGATATCTTTATACAAAGAGAATTGAACTAAACGAATACAACCGTATACTCAAATTTTCATCTCTGTTGTTTTAACCGTTGCATCTCGTGCTTATTGTAATATAAATCAACATAAACAGACATGTTACGCTCAACGAAAGCTTAATTAAAAGAGAAACAATCAGAGCAAAATTCCAAGAAGCAAAGATTGAAAATAGATATGCTACTAGGTTGCTAAAAAAAAAAAATAAATAAATAAATAAAATAAAAAAATAAAAAAAACCAACTTCATAAAATCCTGACACATTATGACTTACCAGAGACTGAAAAATAGATATGCCAACATATGTATGGATTAGAAAAACAATTTGGACAAAAAGAGCAACTGAAAAATAGATATGCCAACATATGTATGGATTAGAAAAACAATTTGGACAAAAAGAGCAATAACAAGTCGGAACCCAAAATACAGCCTACACTCTTACATTTCAAATGTCATTTTGACAGAAGCTACAACCTGCAAATTTACAGAGAAATAAATAAGAGAAATTTTATTTGGATCCATACAATCTCTTTCTACACCCAACTTAAACTTAAATATGAATTGTTTTTTTTTCCTTATTGCATGATTATCATCAAGTACAAATATAATTAACAATAAAACTAATATTTATCAATAAACCCATCCCAAAAATTAAACCCTACCATCATACAATGTTTATCCTACCTTCATTCCGGCTAAAACCGTAAGAGCTCACATAGAGAAAAACAAGCCTTTTTTTTAGAATGGAGAAGATGGGTTTTTGGGTTTCAATTCACGACTATCTATGCTACAAGTTGAGAAGATGGGTTTTTGAGTTTCGCATCGTATATGGTGGCGAAACCTCCCCTGCCAATTTGGTTTCCTCGAAGGTTTAGGCAAATCTTATAATTCCATGTCTCTCTCTCATCCTTTCATGAAGTTTGGTTTCCCCTGCCAATTTGGTTTCCTCAAAGGTTTTACTTTGAAGTTTGTTTTAACTTTTTTACCATTGTCATGCATCTAATCGTCTCAACAAACACAGCAGTTCCTCAAATTCAAGCCATGCAATCTGAAGGGGAAACTAAAAAAAGAAATTATTATTAGTATATGGAAGATTCATAAACAAGTAGAAACTTCACCAAATTATTCAACTTGTCCACAGAAGTCGAACTCCATAAAACTTTCATAATTCCCATAAACATTCAACTTTAGATTTTATTTTCTAAATGGATGTCAAGATAAATTTACATTTTGAATTGGGTTGTGAGGTTAGTTTAGGTAGTAAATTTGGGTTTAAAGAGATATTAAGTAGTTAATTAAAAATAATATGGGTGTAGAGAGTAAGTTGGGTGTAGAAAGAGGTTATATAGATTCAAATAAAATTTCTCAATAAATAAAGAGAACAAAAGGAATGAATGAATACAACAAAACAAAAATATGGAGTACTGATGCAATTTTTGACACATGCCTAACAGAAAACTGATACAATAGTTGAGTTCATGCATATCAGTGTTAGACTTCGATATAGGCTTTTCCAAACAATGAAGCTGCATAATAGTAAGCACAACTAAGTAATTTATCAAACAAACTAATTGAATTTGGAAAACATTAGCACCTGCGTCACGTCAAACGTGAAATGAATGATAACTCTGTAAAAGAAAACTTTCTTAGAAACTCCTAGTAACAACCTCCATCGTTTGGTACAGCACCTGCACTGTGGTGCATTCTTCTTTCTTTCCTTGGTTGGAAAACAGTAAGCCCTAAATGCTAATAGATATGAATTGGGAAATACTAACCCCTAAAGGGTAATGGATAGCAAGCATTTATTCATTTAACATCTAATGTAAACTACTAAAGAAACTCCTAAAACTGTGAGTACAAAGTCTGAGCATTATGGTCCAGTTTCAAGTTGCATTTGCAGCGACATTCCTTGCCTATACTTGAACATTAATGTTAACTAAACCAGGTTAATTGCATAAACATTCAAGTCACGAAATTAATTCTATCAGAATATTTACACACAAAAAAAAAGAAAAGAAAAAAAAAAGAAGCAAAATTATACTATGTTAGATAAAAATCACAGAAAGAGAGGGATAGAAGGCATGAACGAGCATAAATGAGATTCATCAAACCCAAGCCCTAATTACCAATCCAAGAGCATGTACATATATATATATATATATGAAATTTAGTAAATCTAGAAAATGTTTCAGATGCAAATAGAATTTCTACAAGCAAAGCCAGATGAAACAATGGAATAAGCATATGATTTGATCTAATATGGACAGATTGCGATTGTGGATGCGCATTAGCATGATTGTGGTTACGCGGCTGTGCGATTATGAAGATATGAGAGAGAGAGAGAGAGATTGATGGCGATATTCAGAGTCTACTATGGAGCTTTGTGATGGTGACGACGACAACGACGAAGATTTGTGATGGCGTTTACGACTAGGGAGATTTTTTATTGTCTTCCCCATGTAAATTTATACATTTTCTTTTCTCTTCTATTTGATGCAGCATAAATTAATAATGGTGCGTTATGCATTTACACATGTAAACAAATGTTTTCGTGTTACTTTCCGCTGTAATCCAAAATTTTTATTTTGAAAAAATAATTCAAGATATCAGATGCAAAAATACGGCTGATTTGAAGCTTCGTGTCGATATAATTAATTATTTGGTATTAAGATGTAATATAGATTACAAGATCAGTAACAACTAGTCACATAAAACTTTCTATTGCGTGGATGTGAAGTTCCTGCCATCTGCCTATTTGGTTTCGTTTGCTGTATTCACCAACTAGCCACAGAATCCCACAACATGGATAAATTTTATTCACATTTCAACAACAACCAATTGAAATAAGTTGCACATTCACCCAATAATGCATGCAAGCAAAAAAATATATATTTAAATAAAACTTTGACTGTTGAAAAAATCACGTGGATTTTATGGATTTTAAAATAATTATATTTCAAGAAGCAAGCAACATTATATCTTTAGACTTCACATCTTTTTTATCTCTATTTTTTTCTTGAAAGGTTTATTTAGAGAGGCAAGAAAAAAAACTTACATGAAATAGTGACACTAAAGTTTCATGTCTCAAATTAATCATGCAATTCTAAGTGAAAAAATTAAAAAATACACAGTAATGCATGATATGTTTACCTGCCCTAGCCTCTGTTTAATGTAAGTCTCTCTCCACAGTTAGCATCCCAAATTATCTTATTGTCCCTCTAACTGAAGGACAGCTAGGATATGCTTAGTGTGTGATGAATAATAACATTATTAATTAACTGTTGATTAATTATATTGATTATCTCCCTTGAGACAAGTTGCTCTTGACAGCCTTGAAACTTCATATAATTTGCTTAAAGAAATCCCATATGATCTCAATCGAAATTACGAAATCTCCTAAAACTTTACCTCTAATCATCTAAATTGAACGGGCATAGTTGATTTACTTGTAGTTACCAGAGCTTTTGTTGCAGGGGATAATGATGGCATCAGTTAACAGAGGTTTTGATAGACATACAGTTAATTATTTTCATTTTTAATTGGACTTAAAGGACTTTTTTCACCATTAATTTCATAATTGAAAAATTGATAAGGCAACCCGAAGATTAATGTCAGTTTTAGAGCCGGCGTGAACTCATGGTCCAAAAAATAATGCTTTTCAAGAGAGAACAAGAGCAGTGAAGATTTAAGCAGAAGTGCATATCATTTTGTATTACAAATGACAACACATGTATATTTCATTCATGTACAAAGATCTAGTTTCTAGGGCAACAAAAATCTGGATGTTCATGATAGTACAGCAAAATTTTTACAATTAGTTGCTGAGGGTATTGAGAAGGGAAACTCTATTTTTGATTAATCGCCGGAACAGACTTTCGAGTCCTTCTTCAAGATCCTGACTGCACAGTTCCAATTGTTGCAGCTCGCTTTGCACATTCTCACTGTCGACCATATTGTCAGATTTGCTTGCCTCTTGACATACAAGGGAGTTCAGTGCAGCATCTACATCAGCAAACTCATTTATGCCGGTTTTATCATCTTCATCACAAGCAACCTTTTTGGTGAGCATAAGCTTCGAAACGAAAGACCAGCCACTCATCTTTGATTGTGACTTTGCTCCAGAGATGAAGGACAAAAGGGACTCAAACACTGTGAGAGTGACTGCTTCAACCTCTCTCAACGCGCCAATCAAAGCCACGGCTACATTGTCTTTGTTAGTGGAAGAGAAGGGGCATTTCTTCTGAGAACTTCTCAAAGTCCCCAGGGCCTTGCAAATTGCCTTCTTGACCACCTTCCTTGAGGCTGAGTATTTCCTAACCTCATTAGTGAACCCACTTTTGCCTCCCCTTCTTCTACGCATGATCGATTGAATTTCACGTACGCATTCCTTTGTGTGTATCAAGGCATCCTTGGCTGCTGTACATACATCCAAGAGCCTAAGAGAACCATCCAAAAGCTCATCCACCCATTTCTCATTTCTCTCCCGGACAAAGGCTTCTTGGGTGAGGGGCAACTGAAACAACTCGTTCACACAATTGTGCAAATCCAAAAGGCCACTCAACCTGTGGCTTATCGATGATGATGAAAACGAAGAGGAGACATCAGAAGCTGCTATTCCCAACAAATGATCTTCACATTGTTGAAATAGCGGGTGTGGTTTCGAAGGCAAGCTGATCGACCGAACATGGTAGTTGGATTTAGGGTTTAAAGATGAGACCGAAGCCATTTTTTTTCCTTGCTAGCAAGAGAGAGAGAGAGAGAGAGAGAGGTTTTGGAGACTTGAAGTTCAGTTTTTGCAATTTTAAGTTTGCTTAGCTTTCCTTAAACACCTACTCTACATATATAATGGGGCATGCAATGACTCAAAGGGTAGCTAGGGAGAGATTTTTTTAATATGACCGTCACACGAGGTGGTACACCACATGTCCCTATATAAATTATGGGTTATGTGTGTTAAAAGGTTAATAACTTAAAAATTAAAATTTTCCACCACTTATATAAAAACACGTGATGTACTATCTGTATTCCTAACATAACTAAAAATTTCTCCTAACTAGGGAGACATAAAGCATCTTATCACATATTTCGATCTCGATCTCGATCTAAACGCTTTCAGTGGTGTTCATGCAATGTTCCCCAACACCAACACAAACTCCAACTCATAACCGTATTATTTTAACTCGATCATATCCCAATGTATCTCCAATTCATTAGCCAGTGAGATTTGCTTCATGTGCAAAACTAGTAGTTAGTGATGGGGCTGCACGAGGGGGCTTGGTTTAAATAATCATGCAAAATTAATTCAAATTTGCATTGTGTAATGTAAACTATTTAGAGAATTGCAAACATAAACCCCCTGTTGGTTGGCATGCCTACCTCTTCAGAAGACAAGAGGAGCCCGCTTCACGCGTGTGCAGTGTGCACATGAGAATTTGAAGCCGGCCCGTTGTACGCCTTTATGCCAGCGATTACAATTACCTGTCAATCCTCATCATCACGTGTGGTTTCTTGGTTGTACAACAATGCTTGTTTTAATATTTCCTGCTCCCAAATTTTTAATATTTCATGCATGGTCTTATGGTCACGTTAAAATCTCACTTTTTGATCAATGGTTGACTATGTAACTTAGGTTATACATTTTTTGAATAAGAAAAATGGCTGCTTTTTGTAGTCAACTTAATGAATGGATTGCCTAATGATGTTCAGTTACGCCCCATTTCGAAGGAAAAAACTGAAAATAAAAAAGTGCTAACTTTTACAAGGTTGGATAATACTTGCATGCTTCGTGTGGACTGCAGAGGGTGCCCTGTTGGCAGTATCGCCAACATCTTTCAATTGCCAAGTCCAAAGGCCCACACGCCCTAACAAGGCCCGTCGCTTGGGGTACAAGGGCAACAGCGCACCCTCTAGCTCTTTTCAACATGACTGTAGCTGGAGTCTCATGGTTCTGGTCTTGACTTTCCTTGACCTTTAAGGCCTTGTTCATTGCCCTCTTGATATCCTAGAGCCAAGGTATTTTCTAACCTCAATCATGAAGCTCATGTCATCTCCCCGTCTTCTGCGCATAATTGATTGAAGTTCGTGTGTACAATCTTTTGTTTGTGACACGGCATCCTTAATGATTCCACACACATCGAGGAGTCTCAAAGATCCATCTAGTTCATTGGTCCATTTTTGTCCGCGCTCTTCGGCAAGGCTTGTTGAGTTATTGGCAAAAGGAGAAAATATTTGACACAGCTAATAACTTCTGGGTTTCAGAATTATTAACTTCAAGAAGTAAAGCAAGGCTGTATTATAGACCTTGAACACCTATTTTTGGTCTGTATTTGTCTGTCTAATTAGCATATATTTATTACTTTGAATGGCATGGATTGTTGTCCGTCGAGACAATTGGAATCTTGACTGCCTTGACATTTGACATAATTTAAACCAATCACATGTGATGTCACCAGTAACATTTCACTTACTACTCTGAATTTACCTCTAAGGCTTGACATTGGGAAATGATAATTCATTCAATTATTCGCCTGATAATTGGTCAATAATGATAAGTTCATTTTCTTTTGATTTTCAGATTCGAGTCGATGAACAAGATGATAATCGGAATATATAGAGAGCGGTAATGGTTAAATTTTGGCGAGTACTTGCAAGAGTATAGGATCTATTCCGAAATGAAAGCTTTTGAACAAAGAACAGGAGTAGTTGAAATTTCAAGTAAATAAGTATATCATTAATTGTATGGGAAGGTTATATACAAGTATATGTTTTTCATGAACAAAATCGAAAAACATAAACATCTAGTGATTTAGGAAGTTGAGGAGGGATACTCTTGTTTTGATCAACTGCCTAAATAGCCTGTCAAGTCCTTCTTCCTGACCTTGAATGCATGACTCCAGCATCTCAAGCTGGATCTGTGCGTTATTGGATTTGCTTGTCCTATGTAGTGCAGCATCGACTTGTGCAAACTCATTTGCTTCGGTTTGCTCATATGCAACCTTTTTGGTGGGAATCATCTTGGAAACAATTGACCAGCTGCCTGGCTTTGACTTTGGCCCAGAGATGAAGGACAGAAGTGACTCGAACACTGCGCGAGTGATTGCTTCAACATCTCACAACTTGCCAACAATGGCAACAGTCTCCTGGTCGTTAAGGGAAGAGAAGGTGGTTTTGCTATCAATTCCCTTTAGATTCTTCATAGCCTTTTGGATAGCCTTTTTAACCATCTTCCTGGAGCTCAAGTATTTGTTAACCTAACTTTTAAGAGCTTCAGACTCACCTCCTCGCGTTCTTCTTATGATCGATTGAAGATCCTGTACGTATGCCTTTGTTTGCAAGACGGCATCCTTGGCAGTGCTGCAAACGTCCAAGAGAGCCATCTAATAGATCATTGGTCCATCTCTCATTCTGCTCCAGAGCCAAGGCTTGTTGTGTGAGGGGCAACTGAAGCAACCTATCAACACAATCATACAAGTCTCCGAGGCTACTTAGGTTGTGGTTGATTGATGAAGAAGATGTGGAGGTGACTTCGGAAGACCTCAATATTGACAAATGTTCATCAACTTCTTGAACGATCGGGTGTGGCCTTGAGGGGAAGCTGTTAGAGCGAGTGTGGAAAGTCATTGCTTTTTTGTGATTTGAGAGAAAAAAGAAATGAAGACTTTGTAGTTAATGTACAATTGAGATTGATGAGTTTCTTTCCATATGCATCTGCCTAATATATAGTGTTGGTTGAGGGAAGGGGACATGGAATCTCATCCACTTCGATCACAAGCTAAAGGTAACATGATTTCGATTTGGATCTAAATGTTCCCTGTCAAATGTCTATGCAATGTCTCATCTCAGGCCAGCAATACCAACTCATGAGCTGATCCATATTGCATATAAAATGTCAGAGGGCTTTATGCAATGTCTATGCAATGTCCTTCACATGATTCTTTGCCAAGGAGGCGGCATGATTTGCAAAATACATTAATTTGTGGCTATGCGTTGAGTTATTTATCATTTAAACTTTTTTATTATTTTGCATATTATTGGAAGTCTTGGAAGTCCAGTGGTTTATTAGGGTTTCCAAAGTATTATGGTGCTTCACTGTAAAACTGGACAATAGGGGTTTAGTTACTGTTCCCTAAGTGCCGGCTGTTTTCTTTTTCTTTAGATTAGCAATTCTTGTATAGTTGTTAGCTCCTTAATTCAAGGAGCTGTTGTTAGCTTCCCTAAGCCGCTCATTATGGCGTAAATTGAGGAAGGTTAGAGTCTCAAGGAGGTGTAGCCTCCTTATATTTCTCTGTACATTTGCATTGCAGATTATAAAAGAAATACAAAACAACCTTTGAAAATCAACATGGTATCAGAGCAAGGAAAATAACCTGCTTCTGCATTACTATCATCCGATCTTATTCAACCTTCAATATGTCGGAAGAAAATACTTCTGGGTCTGAAGTTGAAAGTTCACAGGTCCTTTCCTCCTTGAACTTGTCTGAGATGGATGTCAACCCGAATCAAAGATTAAGCTCAGTCTTTTTGAATGAGTTTAATTACTTGCCTTGGTCAAGAGCAGTAAGTCTTGCCCTAGGTGGAAGGTCCAAGTTAGGGTTCATAAATGGAAGCATCGAAGTTCCTGATGCTTCCTCTCCAACTTATGAATCCTGGCTTTGCAAGGATCAGCTAGTTATGTCATGACTCCTAAATTCCATGGAACGTAAACTAGCTGAAATATTCAATTATTCTGAATCATCATTCAAGCTATGGAAGACTGTCAAGGAAATGTATGGCAGTCAGAACAATGTTGCACGTGTGTTTCAATTAAAGAAGGACATTTCTAACCTGCAACAAGAAGGAAAGCCCTTTGTACAACTTCTAGGCAGCATGAAGAGCATGTGGAATGAATTGGAATTGTATCGACCCCATACAACTGAAGCTTCTGTGCTACTGAAGAGGGCAGAAGAAGACAAGATATTCCACCTCTTGTCAAGTCTCGATGCAGAATACGAAGACCTACGAAGCCACATACTCATGAATACCAAACTGCCTTCCTTCACCAGTGTATGTGCAACAATCCAACGTGAAGAAGTACGGAGGAAAGTCATGAACATTGGTACAAAGACCAATGTATATGAAGCTAGGGCCTATCTAACCAACGAAAGAAAATACAAAGGGAAGAATCCAAACTTGAAGTGCCAACACTGCAACTATACCTGTCATGTTAAGGAGACATGTTGGATTTTACATCCAGAATTAAAGCCTGATTTCATGAAGGACAACAAGGGCTCTCAGAAGCTGAACCGTGCTACACACAGAGCTAACCATGCATCTGCCTCAACCTCAAATAGGTCTGACACACTCAAGAGCTTCACAACAAATCCAGCTGCACTCATAAATGAGTTTGCAGCGTATCTTCAAAGCAAGAAATGAGGGACTGGAAGTGATCAAACGGTCAGTTTTGAAGATGGAAACTCGACAGCTTTGCTAGGCAAGTTCACTGGTTTTCTGGCAGACATTGAACACATACCCCAAGAAGACATGCAAAGTATCATGAATGCATTCAAAACTGCTCTTAATGTAAATATGTTGCATGATTTTTGGGTTGTTGATTCAGGTGCCACAGATCATATGACCAACCATATTTCTAAGTTTCATGAGTTTGAAAAGTTATCAAAACCTTCTCAAGTTTCAACTGCAAATGGTGAGAGTGCCAAGGTTTTAGGAAAGGGAAAAATCAACTTAATGTCGGAAAAAATTGAGTCAGTGGCCTTATATGTTCCTTCTTTTCCATTCCAACTCCTCTCTGTGGGAAAAATCACCAATACCTTGAATTGTTTAGCCATCTTCTCTTCTCACAATGTCATTTTTCAGGATTGTGTCACCAAGAAGACGATTGGTGAAGGGTTTTATCTAGATGGCCTCTATTACATATCAAAGAGCAGTCCCATAGGGTTTCAAGCCAAGTCCAATTCATCCCAAAATAATCAATTGTGGCATCAACGTCTAGCTTATCCTTCTTAACCTATTTTGTCTTCTTTGTTTCTAAACTTAGGGAATGATTTAATTCCATGTGAAACCTGTCATTTATCTAAGGCCACTAGATTACCTTTTAACACATCCGTATCTAGGGCTAGTCAGTTGTTTGAACTTGTTCACTCAGATGTATGGGGACCAACATGTCAATCTTTTGATGGTTATAAGTATTATGTAATATTTGTTGATGATTTCTATAGAGCTACATGGTTGTACCTTTTAAAGTCTAAGAGTGAAGTGATGGAAGTGTTTAAGGATTTTAATAATCTTGTTAAGAACCATTTCTCCTCTCAAATTCAAACCTTAAGATCTGACAATTGCACCGAATACATGTCTCATATCATGACACAATATTTGAGCAATCATGGCATCATGCATCAAACAAGTTGTGTTGGCGCACCTCAACAAAATGGTGTAGTTGAAAGAAAAAATCATGACATACTTGAAAAAACTAGAGCATTAATGTTACAAATGAATGTACCAAAGAGATTTTGGTCCCAAGGATTCATGGTTGCTGTCTACATCATCAATAGACTTCCTAGCCGAGTCTTGGATTTCAAATCTCCCCTTGAGGTCATGAAAGGAAGGAAAATTGACCTTTCACATGTTAGAGTCTTTGGTTGTGTCTGCTTTACTCATGTTCAACCACATCTTCAAGATAAATTGGATCCTAGAGCTCTCAAATGTATTTTTCTTGGTTATTCATCAACACAAATGGGATATAAGTGCTATGATCCCCAACTGAGAAAAATGATTGTATCTAAAGATGTTCGATTCCATGAAACTAATCATTTTTTCAGCAAGTCACTTGAAACCACAAGTCAAGGGAAGTGTATCTTTGATGTGTTTACTCTGCCAAGAATCGAGCTCAATACTCCAAATGCTTCAACAAGAAGAGGTTCTAATAACGATGAACCACATGCACCACTCACTGAAGGTAACAATGAAGGCACTCATCCTGATGGTTCTATGTATGATGATGACGGTGACAACCAAGATAATCTTCAAAGGGTGGCTGAAAATTTGAACGAGTGTGAGACGACTGCCTCAGCACCACGACGCAATCTTATGCGTGATAGACAACCTCCTACAAGGTTTCAAGATTTTGTCACATACAAACCCAAGCATCCAATCTCCAATTGTGTGTCGTATCAAAAGGTGACTCCATCTCATGCTGCATTCCTTAGCACCATTTCGAGTCACAATGAGCCTTAAAACTTTCATGAGGCTAACAACCAAGATGTGTGGAAAGAAGCAATGCAAGAAGAACTCAAAGCACTAGACCAACACAAAACCTGGAGCATCACCAAACTTCCAAAAGGAAAAAAGGCAGTGGGTTGCAAATGGATCTATAAGATCAAGTTTAATTCAGATGGTTCAATTGAGAGGCATAAAGCAAGGCTGGTGGCTCGGGGATTCACTCAAACATTTGAGGTGGATTACAAAGAAACATTTGCACCAGTTTCAAAAATGAACTCAGGTAGGGTTCTATTGTCTGTTGCTGTTAATAAGGGTTGGTCCATGTACCAAATGGACGTGAAGAATGCCTTTCTACATGGTGATCTTGAAGAAGATGTCAATATGAAATTGCCACCAGGGCATCCTCAAAGCCATGAGCCTGATTCAATGTGTATATTGCACAAATCGATTTATGAACTAAAGCAATCTCCTCGAGCTTGGTATGCTAAACTAAGTTCAGTTCTTAATAGTGTTGGTTTCACAAGAAGCAATGTAGATTCATCATTGTTTGTTCGCACTGGAGTTGTGGGAAATTGTTTGTGTTAATATATGTGGATGACTTAATAATTACAGGTGATAATGCTGAAAAGATTTCCATACTCAAACAGTCACTTCAACAAAGATTTGCAATTAAAGATCTTGGGGTGTTGAAGTATCTTCTTGGAATAGAGATGGCAACTTCTCACAAGGACTATTTCTTAATCAACGAAAATACATCCTGGACCTACTCAAGGATGCTAAAATGAGTGATGCTAAGCCTACAAGTACCCATCTCGATAGCAAGCTCAAACTTGACTTGGGGGGCACGCCACTCTCGGATATTAGCTACTATCAGAGACTGGTTGGTAAGTTGATCTACCTAACAATCACCAGGCCTGACATCACATATTCAGTGAGTATCGCCAGTCAATTCATGCACTCTCCCACAATCGATCATTTGAACCTTGTCATAGGGATCTTACGTTACTTAAAAGGGTCCGTGGCTCATGGCATCATCATGAAGAAGAATGAAAACACCTAAATCATTGGGTACTGCGATGTGGATTGGGCAGGAAATGCAATCGATCGTAAGTCCACAACTGGTTACTGTACTTTTGTCGGTGGAAACTTGGTCATGTGGAAGAGCAAAAAATAAACTGTCATCGCAAGATCAAGTGCCGAAGCTGAATATCGTGTAATGGCATCAACCACATGTGAGCTGATATGGCTAAAAGGACTGCTGTGTGACTTAGGTAAGTTTACGACTCAACCTATGAACTTATTTTGTGACAACCAGGCTGCCATGCACATAGCATCAAACCCAGTGTTTCACGAGAGGACAAAACACATTGAAGTTGATTGTCACTATGTACGTGAACAAGTACAGTCGCAGGCGATTCAGACGCATTACACAAGAAGCTCCGATCAGTTGGCCGATATATTCACCAAACCGTTGGCCTCCCATCCGTTTCAAAGGCTTCTGTCCAAGCTTGGATCCATCAATCTTCTGGATCCAGCTTGAGGGGGAGTATTGGAAGTCTTGGAAGTCCAGTGGTTTATTAGGGTTTCCAAAGTATTATGGTGCTTCACGGTAAAACTGGACAATAGGGGTTTAGTTACTGTTCCCTAAGTGCCGGCTGTTTTCTTTTTCTTGAGATTAGCAATTCTTGTATAGTTGTCAGCTCCTTAATTCAAGGAGATGTTGTTAGCTTCCCTAAGCCGCTCATTATCGCGTAAATTGAGGAAGGTTAGAGTCTCAAGGAGGTGTAGCCTCCTTATATTTCTCTGTACAGTTGCATTGCAGATTATAAAAGAAATACAAAACAACCTTTGAGAATCAACACATATAAAAATAAACAAGAGAATCAAGCCCTCTTTTTGAATGAGATCAACTGATGATTATTGATTATGTTCCTTTGTGACAATTGGAATCTTGACAGCCTTGACATATTTGATATAATTTATATAAATCCCATGTGATCTCATTCATGCATATTCAGAAATTACAGTTAATTATTTCATTTTTCCTGCATGATGGAAACATAGTGCATGCATGGTCCTAAAATAATGCAGATCTTGCCTGATGCTTGCTCAAAGACCTGCAAAGTGATTTGATGATAATTTAACTAATCACATACTTTATTATTTAATTACCCGCATAATTGAGTTTATGCATTAATTAATTAGGCCTGAACATATAGGGTGGGTGGCTAAACACAGGGTCAATGTCACTTGTGCTATTCATATTTAAATTATATGCGAGAGTTAATTAATCAGTTGCCTTTGTTGGAACGCAGGTGTGGGAAGAGACATTGAATAAAACATCGCGTAAGATCTAAATTGAAAACATGTTACATTTGGCTGATCAACCAAATCTATCCTCAAACAACACTATATATTAAGAAAACGAAGATGAAATGTATATTGAAACATTAACCGCAACTTTCAGGCCCTATTTGGCAGGTCGGATAAAGGATCGGATAAGATTAGTTATACAGACTCGGGTGTTTGGCGTTCATTCGTACTAAATAAGCACCGGATTAATTTAACCGGTCTGCTTATTTAACACGGTATACGCCTGCTTAATAAAACCAACCAAAACGCTCGATTTCACTCTCCTATCTCGCGAACTCACCCCTCTCTCTCTCTCGCCTTCTCTTGGCATCGTTGTCTTCCCCGTCACCTTCTCTCGCCATCTCTGCTCTCTTAGTCCTCGTCACCTTCCTCGTTGTCCTCTCCTTGTGGCCTTCCTCATCGCCTACTCGCCGTCCTCCCTTGCAACTGGGTCTTCCAAAGAAACATGGTGCGGCAGAGAGATGATTTCAATTTGGGGTTCTTTTGCAACTGGTTGTTTGAATTTATTTGGGATTCTTCTGCAATCAGGGAAGAAGAATAAGGGAGAGAAAGGGAGGGAGTTTGGGGGTGCCGCGGAGAGATCTGGGGAACAATTATTTGGGATGCTTCTGCAGTCAGGGAAGAAGAAGAAGGGAGAGAGAGTGTGTGAGTTTGGGGGTGCAGAGAGATCTGCGAAAAAATAAAGATGATTTCATTTTTTTTAAAATTTTATTTTAAGTTTGATTCCTCTTATCCGGTATAATACCAAACATAGTATAAATAATACGGTCATTAATATGATACTGCACTAAACGCCCGAATAATTTAGTCAGTACTATCCGATGGCTATTTATCCTATCTGACAGAAATAGTCAGTACAGTCCGAGCTGCCAAACGAGGCCTCAAGGTCTTCAATCTCTAACTCTATCTTTTCATTTAACACACAAAGAAGCAATGGGTTTCCACACGGTATAACAGTTTCCCCTTAAGGCCACACCCGATCATTCAAGAAATAGATGAACATTTATGTAGGTTGAGGTCATCCGAAGCCACCTCCACATCTTCGTCATCAATAAGCCACAACCTAAGCGGACACCAAGAATAGTATGATTGTGTTGAAACGTTGCTTCAGTTGCCCCTCACTCAACAAGCCCTAGCCCATAAGGAGAATGAGAAACAGACTAATGAGCTATTAGACGGTTCTCTCAGGCTCTTGAATGTTTGTGGTACTGCCAAGGATGCCCTACTGCAAACAAAGGATTACGTACAAGAACTTCATTCAATTATTCGAAGAATGCGAGGACTTGAATCTGGATCACTTACCAGTGAGGTCAAGAAATACTTAACCTCTAGGAAGAGTGTGAAAAAAAGACAATAAAAAGACAATCAACAAATTTATAATGAATCTCAACGGAATCGAAAACTGATCCACCTCCCTCAAGAACGATCGTAAGACAATAGCCATTGTTTGCAAGTTGAGAGATCTTGAAGCAGTCACTGTCGTAATGTTTGAATTTGTAACAACCTGTCCTAGGATTTACGGATCAAAAAGAGTATTTTTGTATTTTTCACTTAGTTTGGGGATATTTCTCTTTTAAAATTGTTTTTGGGTCTTAATAGGTGTGCCAAGGGGCCCACCTTTGTTTGTTGTCCCCTGGATCCAAGCATTTCATCTCTCTTTCTCGGTCTCTCTCTTTCCCTCCCTCTCTATCTTCCTTTTCCTCTTTCCCTTGAGTCTCTCTCTATGTTCTCTCATCTTCCCGTCGAACACACACACACGAGCGCATGCAGACCACCCACCCTTTGCAGCCCTGATGAACCCATCACCGTTGAGACTCCCTCGTCAGGATCTTCAACACGTCGAAGTCTCTCTCTCTTTCTTTCTCTCTTCCTTCTGTCACGGCAAGCACCGAGAGGGTGCAATAACGAACTCCAGTGAACCTTATCATTTCCGAGTAGGTGAGCCTCGGAATCGTATTACCCTGTCTTAAGTTGGATGTTAGTATGAATTTCTGAGTTTTTATACCTGTTTTGGTGAAGGTTGGACTTGAAATCAGTTGAGGTGTGTTAAACCCATTTTCAGGCGAGCCATGGCTGTGCGAGCCCAGTTTTCGGTCACCCCAATCCTCTTCACGATGAATCGTGGGTATAAACCTCCTCCTTTCATCTTGTACTTTGTTTTCATACCTAGATCGCATCCATAG
The DNA here is from genome assembly GCA_015708375.1 of Cydonia oblonga. Lineage (NCBI taxonomy): Eukaryota > Viridiplantae > Streptophyta > Magnoliopsida > Rosales > Rosaceae > Cydonia > Cydonia oblonga. Next base: position 1,348 of record JADOBS010303884.1, on the reverse strand, counting down.
GTTGCTAGTTACCATTGACTAGAGCTCAAGAGGTTCCGGCCTCCTTCCCGGCGATGTCAAGCAAACCAGGCCATTTGGGCCATTTTAGAACTTGGGCCTTAGGCCCGTTTGAAAACCCAACCCAAAACCTTTTTAAAAATATATTGTTTTATTTTTTTAAAACCCAAATACAATCGGGGCCAGACTTAAAAGCCCAGACCAATTGTGAAACCCTATGAACCTAGGCCCGTGTGAGTAACCCAGGGCTTCCAGCCATTTCAGACAGGCTTTCGGGCCATATGAGAACCAGGGCCTTCAACTCGTTTGCCTAAAACCCTAAACCCTAGTGAGCCAGGCATGTGGGCCTTAGGACCAAGCCCAGATCCACTAGACCCAACCCTAAAGCCTAAGCCCAACCTGTATCCAAAGCCTGAACCGAACTCGGACCCGTTGACCCTGAACCGGTTTGACCTTTGACCTGGTCAACGTTGACCGTTGACTTTGACTTTCGAGTTGACTTTTTTGATTTCGTCTAGAACCTCTCCTAGGCTAATTTCGACGTCATGGACTCGTTTTTTACGTCCGTTTCCCCAAATTCAATTGCTATTATATAGTTTTATTAATTGGACCCTTTATGTGTTTATGGGCAATTATTTGTGGCAATTCCGTCTTCGCCAGTTTACGTGGCTCTTCAGCGGTGAAGTATCAGTGAGTGGACCCTTTCTAAAAATACATGTTTTGATAGTAGAAATGCATACATGAAAAGCATGATTTAATGATTATGTTCTATGAAACACTTTGAGATAACAAGCTTTCTGAGGCTAGTTTGAATTATTACTATTTTTCCTTTAACCCTGTGTTCTTATAGAATATCGGATGGATGACGATATGATATTTAGAACATGTTTCGAACACCTCTTTATAGTATAGATGATGGATGACTTTATACTATGAAGTTGCTTTTCAATATATATGTTCAAAGGTTTTGTACTTACCTAGTGGTCCTTATTCCGCTACGGGACGTAGGGATAGATTCCGGACTGTTCCGGGCGACGGTTTGGTGTTGGCATAGGGCCTGGAGTGTGTTTCCTCTGGCTATTTAGCATAAGGACGGGGAGCGTGCATGGGGCTTAGGGGTAATTTTCCTCTGACTATCTGCTCAGAGACGGGGAGCTGGCATAGGGCCTAAAGTGTTATCAGACATTCACTAGTGATTATTATATATGAGTTATGATTTGAGACATTTCATAGCATGCTAGGTTTCAGAAAACCTATTTTATCATGATATATGAGTTTTCATAAAACTTGGGGGTTAGTACGTTGATAACTGTTTTAGTGTGTGTGTATATATATATATATATATATATAT
>JADOBS010303883.1:0-31276 GCA_015708375.1 Cydonia oblonga | reverse complement strand
AAAAAGATCAAATAAAGATTCATTGAAGCAATTGATAGAATTTTTTAAAAAAAAAAACATAATACTCAATTTCTAGAGAGCAAAAAATTCAGTTTTCCAAAAAAAAAATAAATAAATAAATAAAAAGAAGCAAAAAAATTCAAAGAAAATTGAAACGGTTTTCATCTCTCAAAATGGTTCTTGAAGAAGAGTCCATAGGGTGGTGAGATCTTTCAGCTCTCAAAATGACATTAAGTTGTAAGAATTCAAAATTTTCAAGGAGGATCTTTTGAAGTTTTCTTGTGGGTTGGATTTCTGAGATAATTTGGGGTTGCCTTGCCTAGAAGCAGATATTGGGTATGAGGCAGTGATTAGGTTCTGCAAAATTAAAGGCAGAGATTTTGGCTACTGTATTGTAGATAAATGGGTGTATAGATAAATTTACAAATTGAATTGGTTTTGTGAGGGTAATTTAGGTAGTAACTTTGGATTTAAAGACATACTCATAGTTTAATTAATAATAATATGGGTGTAAAAATAAGTTACATGGGTTCAAATAAAATTTCTCATAATATTCTAACACATGTTTTTTGAACTTTAAAAACTAAGAATACGTGACATTTTTTATTAGACCAAGTTAAAAATTTAATACATAAAATATTTACTAATGAGTACCTAAATATTATCTTTCAGACAGTTTATTTATTGCTTGGTTTTGTACTATAAGCACTGATTTGTAAGATGCATGATTTTACTCATTCAATTTGAAAAAGCTATTAACTAGAATGATACCTAGTTGCGTCTTTCTAGTTGGTCTGATACTTGATTGTTCGATTACTAATTTTAATGTGTCACCCACTAATGTTTTTTTTGTTTCTCTACGTGTTTTAATGTGCAGGGAAGTCGAAAAGCAGAATAATATCAATTCATTGTATACCTTCATTGTAACATCTTACATCGTTTAGGGGAGTGGATCTTCTAAACCTTATATGTATATTCTCACCTTTATTTAGCACAAGGCTTTTTGAGAACTCATTGGCTTCGAGTTCCATCGGAACTTCGAAGTTAAACGAGTTCGCGCGAGAGCAATCCCCGGAGGGGTGACCCACTAGGAAGTTCTCTTATGAGTTCCCAGAAACAAAACCGAGAGGTGTGGTCGGAGCCCAAAGCGGACAATATCATGCTACGGTGGAGTTGAACTAGGGATGTGGTGGGGGTCCGGGCCGAGACGTGACAATTTGGTTCAAAGCCCTGGTCGGAAGTGTGTCAACGAGGACGTCGGGCCCCTAAGGGAGGTGGATTGTAACATCTCACATCGTCTAGGGGAGTGGATCTTTTAAGCCTTATATGTATATTCCCACCTCCATTTAGCACGAGGCCTTTTGGGAACTCACTAGCTTCAAGTTCCATCGGAACTCCAAAGTTAAGCTAGTTCGCGCGAGAGCAATCTCAGGATGGGTAACCCATTGGGAAATTCTCGTGTGAGTTCCCAAAAATAAAACCGTGAGAACGTGATCGTGGTCCAAAGCGGATAATATCGTGTTATGGTGAAGTTAAGCCCAGGATGTGATGGGGGCTCGGGTCAAAATGTGACATCCATCATAATAGAAGTATAAACTTAAGTCACATGATACGATTTACATTTATAGATGACGAGTTTGACACAAATTTATTTGAATCAAATCAGACAATAGGCAGGTGCATTTGGTAATTGGGCTTTTGAGCCCCATTTCAACTTGCAAGATCTTCAAATTGGACTATTACAAGTCCATAGACCAAATAATTTTGGACCCACAAAGAAATGGGCACCATCCAATCACAATGGTTGGTAAAAAAGCCAACACAGAGGCAGAGATGCCAAACTTGAAAGAAAAATCGGCAACAAAATCCAAATATCATGTACCAGAAAATTGGCAAAAATCTAAAGAAAACTGGGTCCTTGCATGATTGACACGTACGAGGTCTCTGTCCTCATATTTGTAAAATGACAATTTTACCCTCGGACTTGCTCTTTTTGTTGCAGCTAACCACACTACTTTCCAACATAAATAAATTAAAACCCCTCCTCAAATCTCAATGAATACCCCCGCCCAAATCGTATCCTTTAGGGTTTTTTTATTTTTATTTTTCATCACCTGCTACACTGTCCCAGTCCAAGACAAGAAGCACATGTCAAAGACTCAAACGGGCTCCGTTAATGGCAGATTTTCCAGTTTTTCAGGTCGGTAAACTGCAAACTGGACAGCTCCTGGCTTCTTTTTTTTCATTTTTATGCTCTTCAACTTCAACTCCAGTATTTTGGTTGCATTTCTGAACTGAAAATTTAGAAAACAGAGAGGTGGTGGTGGTTCTAGAACCAGTGGCAGGAGGTAGACTTCTGAATTGGGTCAAAGTTTTTATTTTTCTGCACATTGTTGACTAAATCTGAATGGGTTTGTTGAGATTACAAGAAATAGTGTGCCTATTGCTTGTTGTGTTGCTTACTTCAAAGTATGAGCTGGGTTTGATCTGAATGCAAGCAAGGAATCTGATTTTCTTGGTTTTTACAAAAAGGTGAGAAAGTGTGGGGTGTTTGGTTTCTGAGAAAATCCTAGAATTTGATGGTGAATTTAGTATGCCACTACCCTAAAATGTCTTGGAATCAAGCTCAAATCAGGGAAAGGACTTTGCTTTCCTCTCCACCGTCATCATCCTCTGGGGGTAAAATTAGCCCATCAGTTCTTTTTATCATAATTGTTCTAGCTGTTATATTTTTCGTATCCGGAATCATCCACCTGCTTGTTAGATTTCTCACAAAGCATAGATCTTCATCCATATCTGAATCCAACAGATACCCAGAAATGTCTGGCTCTGAAGATTTCCAGAGACAATTACAGCAGCTCTTCCACCTTCACGATTCCGGCTTAGATCAAGCTTTCATTGATGCTCTCCCTGTCTTCCTTTACAAAGAGATTAAGGGTTTGAAAGAACCATTTGATTGTCCAGTTTGTCTCTGTGAGTTTTGTGAGAAGGATCAGCTGAGATTGCTCCCAGTTTGCAGTCATGCTTTTCACATTGATTGCATCGACACATGGTTGCTGTCTAATTCGACTTGCCCTCTTTGTAGAGGGACCCTCTACACTCCAGGGGTTGCTATCGAAAACCCGGTTTTCGATTTTGATGATCTGATCGAACAAGATGGTTCTTTGGGAAATGGAGGAAATGGGGTTGGTCAAAAGTCTGGAGAGAATGAGATTGCTGGTGAGAAGAAGTTGTTTTCTGTGAGACTTGGGAAATTTAGAAGCACAAATGAGGAGGGAGGTGGTGGCGGAGGAGGAGGAGGAGGAGGAGGAGGAGAGAGAGTAGAGGGAGAAACCAGCAGCAGCAATTTGGATGCAAGGAGATGTTACTCCATGGGATCATACCAATATGTGGTTGCAGATTTGGAGTTGCAGGTGGCTTTGAGGCCCAAAAGGGCAGGCGATAGTGTGAGGCTTGTGAGAGGGGGAGGTGGACAAAATGGGAATTCTACTAATTACAGTGTTGGAGGTGGAGATGCTGAAGGGAAGAAAATTAACAGTGCAAGCAAAGGTGAAAGCTTTTCTGTATCCAAGATTTGGATGTGGCCCAAGAAGGGGAAATTTCCAAGTTCTGCAGAAACCCATGTGGGTAATTCCTCTATTACAGTGGGTTTGCCATCGAGTGACAGGTCTCAGGGTACATGATGAACTTTTTCACTGTAATATGTATTTTTCTTTTCCATATATCAATAATATCTACTTTTACATTTTTTTTTATTTTTTTCCAAAAAGAAGTTTTGGCTTTTGCTTTTCTTCCAGAATTTCATGTCTTTACTGCGGTGCTGCTGCAGAAGCACTTTATCTTTTCAGTAAAATTCGATGCAGATGTGAGACCTTGAGAAATGCTTTTACTTTACCTTAAACTTTAGCCTTATGCTTGGGTTCATTTTAGCATCTTCTTGTAGCACTCCTCGCATAAGAAGATGGGAATATATACTCTCATCATGTGACGGGTGGAAGGGATATATCATATATTTCGATGACAGCCAGGTATTTCTCGTAACGTTGATAACGCATTGTAAAAATGTGAAACCCTACCTTCCAAGTTCCAATGCATTTGAAACAGTCCTTTCTTCCGAAGTATGGGGTCTTATCAAACCATGTGATGTCTTTATACACAGAAAAAGAAAAGGACTTGGATTATCTGTCCTCCCATTTCCCGGGCCCTTTCATACCTTACTGTTTGTGTGGTCACAGTTAAGCCACGTCAACATTTAATATTAGTATTCATTTTTATCTTATTATCTTTATAAAAAAAACAATATAAAATGTTGACGTGGTTTAACCGTGACTACACAAAACAGGAGGGCAGACAATCCAAGTCCAAAAGAAAAAGGGAAAAGAAGAAGCAGAAGCCTTATTACAAGCATACATGGTTTGTTAGAAATATAAGATAGATTTTTTAGTGTGACCGGTACACAACGTGTCATTATACAAATAATAGGATATATATGTTAAAAAGTTAATAACTTAAAAAATAAAATTTCTCACCACTTATATAAAAAATATATTATTCGTGTTCCGACCACAATAAAAAATTTATTGAAATATAAGAGGATTCATATCAAAGTGTTGCTTTTTGGCTGTCTTTCTAGAATATATTTCTTTTTCCTTCTTTTTTTTGGAAAATTCCATTCTTTTATCCAGCTGTGAAATCTTTTTGTAAGAACGATACGTGGTTTGTTTAGAAGTATTTTTATAATGATCGATACTGTTTTTTATAAAAAATAAAATAAAAATTCTAAAAACATTTGAAGTGTTTTTTCAAGAATCAATTGCATTTTTATTAAGGATCGATTTTAAATATGTTTTGATAAAAAAACAATTTCAATCATTTTAAAAACATTTTCAAACAACTCATAGATATAATAGTAATGGTAGTGGTGGTGGGATCGTGAAAAAGGGGTATGAGGGACTCTTGTGGTTTTGATGACTGATAAGGGAGTGCCTGCTAGGATTGAAACGTTGACAAGAACAAGTGAGGGGTGGGGTCATAAACTCATAACGTGCTAAGACGAGTTCACACTTATTCGTGGGTTGATTTCGGCCATCAACTCACATAGTTGCGATTGATCTTAATATTTTCTTGCGCCCTTTTATGAATCTAACAATGTGACCATCCTAGGGAAGTCTTGTGCCATTAAACAATTTAGGCTTAACCATTGCTTGTTTTTAGCTAGGAAATACTTAATCTTTTAGAAATGTACATAGGATGAATTAGATAACTAAATGACTAGCACAATTCCTCTGCCTCCTTACTCTTAAAAAGTCTTAAATTTGAAACCCCATAAATTAGAATAATCTTAAATATCGTATAGTTGAAAAATGAGCTGATTTTTTTTTTTTGGGTCAAACGATAGATTTGGTTAGATTAGCAATCGATAGAGCTCGAATTCACGTCGTCATGTAAGAGCTCAACTCCTTTCCACCACTATGGTAAATGACCACTTGCGGAAAATGAGCTGAGTTGGATGAAAAGGAAAGAACTTGTGATTTTTTTAATTATTTTGGTAAACAAAAAGCTTGGGATTAATAAAATAGAATGCACGATATTATGAGAGACTTTTTTGTCCGAACACCAGACAAGACCAAAAGAGAGAGAGAGGAGTCAAATAATGGCGCATGGGTGAGCCTCAAATTTGGATGGGTGAGTCATGTGAGTTTTCTTAAGTGTGGACTCTAAGAAACTGATGATCTAGAAGGCAGGTGCTAGAATTTCTCCGATATTAATAAAGGGTAGAGCACTTGAAGTGAGAGGGAACCACTAGATGTGAAGGTGGGTTTGGTTAGAGATGATGATATTGTAGCCCCAAGTTCATGATTTGCATGCCTTGTGATGTTGCAAAGCGCCACGAAACGGGCATAAAAAATGGAATATGATGGCGTCGGTTGTCGGTCATAATCTTTCTTGTGATGCCGATAATAACAACTCCACGAGATACCAAGTCAACAGACATGAACAGATGAATATCGTAATCAGTTCAGTGTTGAGGGAATAGGTATTAGGTAACGGGTGGCGTTTAAAATTTATGGGGATTTGGGAGAATCCAAGGGATTAAGGCCCTTCCACTTCCATGTGTTCGGTTCTAAATATATGATTGAATAATTGCTATGATTGCAGTTTTCCCACGTTTACGTTACCAAATATCTACTAATTTGACCAAGCACTAATCAAAAGTTATGAAGGATTGTTTGGGTAAACAATGACACGTGCCGATGAGGCGACCAATAATCAATTCCACACTTTATAGTATTTTTGATCGTCATCATAATTATAGTATATGCTTGTTGTATATTTAATCACCTGTCACGTGTTTTTTTATTTAACTCTAGTTAACTTTCAAATTAAATGTTACTTTTTGAATTTTGAAAAAATTTAAATAAGGTTAAATAAAAGGACACGTGACAAATGATAAGTATATGATGAACATACAATATAATTTATAATTGTGAGCAAAAATGCTCCATTTTCTTCTGCACATGCTAAAAGCACCATTAGAACACCAAAAACACTTTTGTTTGGATATGCTTCTTCAAAAAACATTTTTCGTTAACATAAATAGAAACACTTTTCAGATAAAAGAACTTTTTATTATTTTAAAAGCACTTCTACACAGACCATTTCAATATCACTACGGTATATAAGCCTGCATCTATCTCTTGTTACATAGCTTTACTAGCCAACTTAGGAAATCAACAACCAAAGAATGGTAATTATTCCTCTTGACAATTTAAATATAATGAAATTAAAGGATTAAATTAACAAATGGTACTGCTATTCACACGCCTCTTTTTACCTCTCATACACCCTTGTTAATTTTTGTCTATTGAATCATCTTCAATTCAATCAACTCGACAGCCGAAAATTAAGAATGATGTGTGAAAAGTAAAAATAAACGTGTAGACAGCACCGACCTTAACAAATGGAGTACAATAGAAAAGAAACAAGCAGCAAAATCAGCTTTCATAAATGAAATTGTTTAAAATTGTTACATTCAAAGCGATATATATAATATATAAACTGATTTTGTTGTCAAAAAGCAATGTATGATCTCAAACAATAACGCTAATCGAGAGCAAATCCAAATTATAAAAAATTAAAAAAAAAGCAAGTAGGAACAGCACCTCAAGATCTCGACCTAAGATACTATAGCTCCCTCTCCTCTCGTCACTCTCGTGCATCAAAAGCAAAATTTAATTCCCAGAATTTCGAACAGGAATAATTTGTAATAATGTACATAAAACCTCCTACAAGGGGGATGGGAACGGGGGACGTACCGAGCCATTCGATAAAGCCCCGCTCTGAAGAAAAATCATTCCCGATTGCCACAGAACATGCCACCCCAAATTGAGCAAATGAACAAAAGGAAAACACTGCACCGACATCACGGTCTGTTTGAATCTCTGTCTTTACCCATCTGTGCAAACTACTCAACCTCATAAACCCGGGGGAAATTTACTGATTTGTCCTTCCTCCAAGACATCTTTGTTGTTCATCTTGTAAGCTATCCGTATGCGCATGACAAGCGATTTCTGAAAAGATGTGAATTTTCTTAACTATCCACAACATCCACCAAACAATGAAGGGGATAAAAAGAAATAAACCATAGCTCTTACGTTAAGGATCTACGTCCCCAACTCTGTGTCATTGGACTAAACTTGTTGGGTTGAGGTTACTAAAATACAGCACCGGTTCCAAACATACATAAACCATACAACATTGTGTTCTAGTCTCTAGATATCAATATACAGGGAGGCAATCCAACGGGGCCTCACGTAAGCAAAGGATTAACTCAATAATTGCATCTCAACCATTAATGTCAAAACAGCTCCATGATCCCTACAATTTTTACTATATGTCATGCTGTACTACATTCATGGTCATCTCCTACGGATGACTGGCTCTATCTGGTACATGCATCTCATAATACAAGGAATGGAAGGGGATGGGTGGAACAAAGGAAAAAGCACAACTAAACAAGAACAAAATTTTGTTTAGCCGCTGGTAACTCTCAAAAGGCGGAAAGGAATGAAAAGAATTAACATGAAATGAATTGCTTTCGCTTTCTCATGACATGAAGCAGTCAAATTCAGAACATACCTTTCCATGTTGGCTGTTGGTAACTCTCAAAGTTTGTGTGACGGACCCATTACCACTTGCGGGCAAAGTATTGCTACTCGCCGGTTCTAAGTGCAATTGAAGAAACTGCAAATTGGAAGCACATAAAAAGAAATCAGAACAGCAAGTTGAAATTACAACAAATAAACAGAATCCATGAGAACATCAAAGGCTTCAACTAAAAATCGTGGACAAACTTTCAATGGTTACCATACCATTAGAGCAGTACAACAACAAAGCACAAAAGAATTTTGTGAGTACGATGTGGGAATCTATACAGGACCACTCGGGTTTCATTCATGACTGAATTTACTATACTAGCACACAGTTTCTCTTTTTTTCTTTTCGGATACACTAAGGCAAGGTTCAAGTTTTCGAGTTCTGTGAATTCTAGAAGAGACATTCAACTTTGCATCTAAACTACATGAGAATGGGAAATCCCATTGAAAACTGACAACCTAAAACAAAGAACAGTAACAGCGTAGATTTAAGTAACCAAAATCACCTTTGGAACAGCTGCCTGAAAAATAAAATCTGTATAGACATTAGCGGACAAATTCGTGAATGTAGCCTCGATCACTGTTGCTTGTGGATTTCCAGGTTGCTTTGAGAAGTTGAAAACCATCCTTAAGTTGCTGCTTTCAAATGCCACTACAGATGGATAAGCTGTGCCATTGTTTTCTGCTTATTTAAAAAATAAGGCTATCACGAAATAAACCCAATCATATCTAAAAAATAAACTTTTCCAGGTTGATAAAATTTTACCATGTTTTGGGGTGCTAGCAGCAAAGCCATCCAACAAATCAATCACAGGGGCAGCTCCCGCAGAAGAAGTGGCTTGTATTGAATTTGAAGATGGAGATGCTAGTCCTAATGGTGAAACAGGTGTTTTGTTTCCTTGACTGGAGGATAACATATCTGGCAGAGATGAGCTGCTTTGTGTAGGCGAACCAATAGACAAGAGATCCAGTAGAACATCGGTGCCATTATTATTTGGAGAATGATTTACACCTAAGAGAATAACAAACAATACATGGGTTGAGAATTGAGAAAAGAGACATAATTGCAAATACTTTTTCTCCTTTCCCTTTTGTCTATAGGTATATCTATATAATGCAACACCAAAACAATTGAAGTCCCATATGAATTATTCCTTATATCACCACAGCAAGAATCAGATTCAATTTAAAACAAAGAATATTACAGTTAACCATGGGTTGCTGGGAGGCATTACCCTTCATAAGTTCATAAGGTTATCTTACACCATTCATTGGACTAAATCAAAATTTCAAAGACAAGCACGGACCAGAGAGAGGTTTGGTAGAATTAAGTATTTCATTTCAATGCACTATGATGCTCAAAAATAAAATAACTAGTTATGGGATATGACTTCAGATTCAAAGTAGAGAGTTGAGAGCACTACCTAACCCATGCCCACAAAACTAGTTATGGGATATTATATCAGATTAAATTTAGGTTTTACATATGCCCCAACTTAGCCGATGTACCAAAACCTTTTATATTTTACCACTTGCTAACATTTTGGCTAAACATAATATAAGATGCTCCATGTAATGACGATGAATCAGGATAGTGGTTCAGTTAAGTACTTCTGGCCCATAAAGTGACATAATCTTTTCCAAACTAACCAGATTGTTTAGAAGCTGGTGCCAAATCAACACCAAGAAGATCATGAAGCAAATCACCACCAGAGGAGCTTGGTGCTGGCACATCATCTGAACCTAGATCAAGTAGATCCACAAGAGGAGCTGCAGAAGGTTTGGCCACTCCATTTGGTAGATTGATTGAAGAACCAACAGGAGAAGAAACAGTAGATTGCATTGAACCAGCCTTCTTTCCGATGAAAGTTGCCTCATCCAAAACTGGCATCCTTTCAACCAGTGTAGATCTGCACAAACTCATTGTCAGATTTCATGTTTAACGGAAGGGCTACTGAAGCATGGTGAGAAAAGGGAGAAAGAGCAGATAGATTATGCCGTTACAAAAAAATAGTTCTAACTTCTTAAACCTGGATACCTAATGTTCTGATGCTTTGCAATGATAGAGTTCAATTCAATGGATCTTTGCTGCAATTCAAGGACAAGGCTTCCTTTGTATTGAACAACTATATCCTTGATCCTCCTACATAATTCATTCAGATAACAATCATGCTTTGTGTCATAAGAGGAAAATAAGATTAACATATTAAACGCCATGTCTCATTATTTGGGAAATTTGATAAACAGTTGAACAGAATTTTTTTATAAAGGAAAAAAACATACTCTGAACAAGATGGGAAACGCGAAGATAGTTTCAACAGAGCAATCAAACCCATTGATTTGGTAGTTAGATCCGAGGTATGATGCTTAATTGCAAGCTCTATAACATCCACAGCATCAGACTCTGTTACCTGTTTAACAGAAAGTAATTTGTCAGGAAACTTTGTTAAAAATTCCTAGAATTATAAAACATTTCTTTTGCAATTTTTTTTTTTTGTTTTTTTTTTTAGTCCTTTAAAAATCAGTTCAAAAAATGAAAGTTTTTTCTGGGACAACCAAAAGGGCATTTCCCATTCTCATAGGAACTTCTGTACCAGAAACAATGGTATCTCCAATTGGAAGAAACATAAAAGCATGCAAACTAATAGGACCCCAATTCTCTACCACCAACTTTTACTACCAACTAAAAATTTGAGTCTTCAATCAAATATGAAGTGTTTCACTATGCCATGACATCAAATCAGAAAATGGCTAATATTTATTTAGATATTTTAATGTTCTAGCCTTGAAAAGATAAACAAACACTTTGCAGAAAATATCTAAATGAACATTAGCCATTTTCTGATTTGAATTGATGGCTAGAACATTAAATATAATCATAGATCTTGAACCACTGTTCCAACTAATTAAAACAGCGCAGTCTTTCATTAATTTTATGCTAATGCAAGAAAGATGACTTCAGAAATTTTTTAAATAAATAAAGGACAGCTCCGCTACTAAAAGCTCATATATTGGGCATACAAGGGCATGCACCTATTCTTCAAGCTTTTCATGTTAAAATAAATAACAATTGCTAAATGCAGGTGCTGCATGTAACTTTATACAATTAAAAGATGAATACAGAAAGGTGAGATAAATGAAACACATGGAAAGGGTGCACCCACTGTTATTGGGTCCTCTATATCGAGCATGCCAACATTGTTAACCAACATGTCACCGTATTCTCCAATGCACCAAATTGCTACTCGAACAAGACTTTCCTGTATAAAATATTATAGTCAAAAACACCAATGACATGCCAACCTGGATACTCGAGATAATAGGGATTTTAAAATTGATAATTAATACTATCAAGGCAAGACAATGATCACCTGTTCAGCTGATAATTGGAATGCTCGGTATAACGCCCTAACTGTATATCCATGGAGATCAGAAGCATTGCTAATCACAACAATAAGTGCGTGCCATACTTCATCTTTTACAAAATTTCCAGCCTACTAAGCACAACATAAAGATCAGTACTTCTTTGAAACAAATGCCCAGTTCAGTATTTAAAGAAATAAAAGTAGAAATAACCATCAGGTAAATGAAGAAATTCAACAAGCAAACATGCCAAAAACATGTGCAAGATACAAGACCATCACAAATACAACTTTATTAATACTGACAACACTTCATTTTGATTTATACCTCAGAGAGAACCTTGAGCATCTGGTCAATGTACCAAATCTTCTCGGGGGAAAACCTAAATCATGAGAGGTGAATGTACATTAAATAATAGTTGCTAAAATAAAAATGCGATGAAATGCTGAACCTTGTCGTTGTAAAATAATCTTACAATACGGAGCAGCATCACAACCCTACCCTTCCCCTAATAGTCAATAAGCTCTTTCGCTAAATTTAAAATGAAACAACAACCCACTCTAAATTTAAACTGCATAAGTTTTTCTTTTATGATTTCATCTGACTAAAGTGCATATCTTACTTTGTAACGATGGAGCAAATTTTTGCAGTAAGATCTCCCTTGAATTCTTCATCACTTACTTCCAAATAGTCAATAAGCTCTTTTGTTAGAGGTTTCACATTGCTCTCATTCACAAGCACATAAACAAGCTCAAGGGCCCTTTTCCGAATTGAGGCATCTGAATCCTGAAAGAACATTCAAGTCACAAGATTTTCAAGTTGTACATTAGTCCTAAAGAAAAGTTGAATAATAAGGCATTTGAGTCAACATTTATTGGAAAAAGAGGCCTTCTTAATTCTCGTAAAACATGAGCAAACAATATACCTTTACACATTCCAAGATAGTTGCCCGATGCCTCTGCACAGCTTGAGCATCAACTGTAATAGCCTTCATCAGCATGTTTAATGCAACATATCTGGAAGGAATAAAAGAAAATTTCAATGAAATAACAAAACAGGAAAACAGCTAAGCAAGAACATAATAAGGTCAAATGATCACAAAGCTTCAGTATTGGTTTGTCACATTTATCTGAAACAGTAAGCGATTCAGGGTTAATTGGACAAACCAAGTTGAGAGCCCCAATGCACTAAAGTATAATGTCTAAACAATTGCCAAAGTTGGAAAAATTCAACACTGATATGGTAGCAGACAATAAAACATTGTCCAAGTTAAAGTATCACAAAAGACCTGATATTGTTGTCACGATTTGATAAGAAGAAAAAAAAACTGATATGGTGACAGAAATAAAGCTTTGCACAAGTTAAGGTATCATAAAAAGACCTGATATTGTTGTCACGATTTGATAAGAATCTTCCCAAGATATTGATGGCAAGCACACGTAAGCCACCACTATCTTCGATGCTCATGATAGTTTCAACACATTCATATAGGATTGCATTTCCTGCATTTTTGTTTGACTCGGTTTTTGTCGCCACCTAGGAAAAAATAAGAGCCAACTTTAGAAAGAAAATCACAGAATAATTCAAATTACGAAACACAATGGTAACGAAGTTAATAGTATTGGGAATATTCTTGATGGAGTTTTTCTTTTGTAGGTAATGTAGAAGTTGAAATATTTTTACAACATTAATAACTAAACATTAATAGTTACACAATGGAAAAGAAACATCAGCTTATTATATGGCAAAAGATATTGCAGAAACATGGCTAAATGCATGTGATAGTATTTCCTCAGTTCTCACAGCCCGAATTCAATACTGAAAAATTAGCTACGATATGCAAGTTGTGACTAGTGAGGTTTTTTTTCTTCTCTTGCTTTCCTTTAATCCTTTATTATCATCAACACAAGAGGTTGAAATTTTTCTTTTGAAGGTACGAAATCTTTTTACAGCAGTAATAACTAAAGATTAATAGCTTGCAACGGCCAATAGCAAAGATGGCATGAAATAAACTCTGTAGCAACTTACCTGGGCAAGTATGTCATTCATACATTCACTAGCATCCGCATCTCCTTGGCCCAACACACGTAAAAGCTTTAGCAATCTAATATGTAGGAAAGGATCCGCGATCCCAGCAATGTCATACTCAGGGGCATATGGACTATTCACTACATCCTTAAGTGTCTTAACCAAGCCCTCGGTGCACTTCTGCATCAACAATTAGTTCAAGTTATTAGAAAACAACACATTTTTCCCCTTTTCAAGTTAACTTTTCAAAAGTTCCTTAAAACAACACTTTTAAATTAAAATAATAAACAACTCTATATAGGAGCATCCATTACACATAACTGCTAAGTGCTAAAGTCCACATGTTCTGGATTAACCAGAGTTCATCATACAAAATTTAGATCAGCTACAATAATCCTGAAAGTAGAACCAGTACTGTAGCGCAATAAGAACTGGTCAATTGTAAAGCTAAATTATCTTGCTCAAGGAATCAACAAGATAACGATCTTTGTAGTTGTATGCATACTCGCCAATATGAAAACTGTACAACTTACAAGAAGGCATGAGAAACAGCCTACTAGTTAACATAGCAAAATTAATCCCAATTACAACAATCAAATTGCATAAGAACACCATTTCTGCATTGTCTCTTGTTAAGTTGTATAGAAGGTCTATTATAGGCCATAGTCAAGTTACCTTTCTGAAATATTCAAGGGTAGTCAAGTTACCTTTCTGAAATATTCAAGGGCTTCTTCACTGACTTTACAAAGATCTGTACAAAGTTGAACCCCTGTTATTAAAACGCCATGATGCTTTTCTTTAAGTAACGTAGCAGCAGGATTAATGAAATTTTCCGCCAGCTCAGGGACTTTCTTTATAATCCTTATAGAGCACAATGCTGCCTACATTTAACAGGAGTGTAGTCAATTCAAAACAAGAGAAAAAACTGATAAATGAAACAAAGAAGAATAAAAAATGCCAAATTACAAAACACAATTTGAGGGAAAAAAAAACAAGTAATTTTTCCCCAACAAGATCAAATGTCAAATTTCAACACTTGACGGTTTTTGTTCTTCACAAAGAAAGGGAAGCCACCAGAAAAAAGATGATATGTACAACAAATTTAACATTGGCAATTAGGAATCAAACTGCATGAGAAATTCTAACTTGCATATAAGTATTAATACAGCTTCAGACAATTGCATTTTAGGTGCAAAGAGGACATTTAGTTTAATTCCTGAACAAAACAATATGTAAGAAATTCAGCCATGTGTATAATAAACGGTGCAGAATCTTGGCACTGTTCAAGGAATGAGCTTTGAAGATTAAATCATATGATATAGTTCTTGCGTCTAGTTTTGAAATAATTTGATAAGGCAACCATGACATGGTTTCCAGGCCAGTGCCCATGAATTATACATTTGTACAAAAGAAAATTTAATATAAAGGGAACTCAAAGAAGGTCATTGTCAACACTTTCTGGAATGGTAAAATTAATCTCAAGGCTTAAAATAATTATGGCTCTTCCTTCTCCCTTCCATACTTTCCAATCTTGTGAGATTAACATATGATGCCATACGAAAGTTCCAAAAACAACAAAATCTTGGCCAGATGAAAATATATTAGTAAAACTCACCTTTTTTCGGATATTTGGATCTCGAAATTGCAGCAACCTTTCCACTTCTGGTGCAAGATCACGAGCCATTTCAGCTGAACAAATATTTCCCAGAGCACAAAGAGCAAGTCCCACAATATATTGGTTGGTGTGATTGAGATCTCTGCATATAAGTTAAGGTTTGCTACAAGGAAACATAAATTTACACTATCTTGTGTGCTTGTGAAAGTATTGTATCTTTGACAAACTTATTAATTGATATTAAAGCAGGGGAAAAGCAGATCAGAGTGAGCAATGCTTTTTCTAATGAAATAGTCATCTAAGAGGTGGATACTGTTTCAATGAGTTTGTGACCAACATCAGAACTTCTTGTCTTTCATCAAGAAGCAGCATGAGGCCAAGATACCCAATTCTCTTCTCAGGAAAACCAGCAGATGCAATCAATTTCAGGCACTCCATTTGACCAAAATGTGTGGGATAACCCAGCATGTGGATGAACATGAGCTTAGCAAGGTTACGATGCCTGTAGTCATGATCATTTTCATTTATGGATGCACGAATAGCAGCACACTCTTTTCTTACAACAGCACGTTCCTCCGCCGCAGTTTTGCAAGCACGTATAGCCCGAATCATGTCCCTGCATTTAAACAATACATAACATATTACACGTGTGATTAGGTTAACAATTATGCATGTTAATCATCTTGGGTGACAGAAAATATACTAACAAGGTGATAACTATTTAGAATTTACTCATTTGGGTACATCATTCCTAACAATATGAAGTGCCTTTAACAAAATGCATGGAAAAAGATTCAAAACTAGAAAAATAAATGCTATGATTTGGAAACTATATAGGTTGTGAGATCCTAAAAGTGACTTGAATATTTGAAATCACTTCATTTTCCAGCCAATCCCAGTTTCTAAGAGGAATGAGAAGATTTGACACATTGTAAATTACATACTTCAACATTGTGCCTTCATGGCCCTAAAGGCCATTAACTTCGGCTGACTATTATGTTCCAATTCTTTCAAGCTTTCTATTGAACTATTCTAGAATGAAAGCAAGATCATAATGACTAGTGTTTGGTAAAGAAAGATAAGATGGAATCTGACATACGTTTGAACTCTGACATTGCAATTTGTCATTTTTTTTTTCCTGGAATCTTTCAAAGATCATGTAGAAACTTCAACAGCTAATATGTGCCAACTTGCTTAGCTAATACTATTGACATTGCTTTAGGATTGCAAACCTAATTCATATCAGTAAATAGTTCCCTAGTGGCAGCTAATCACCCTTCCAAGCACTTGGCAAGCATTCAAAATCGCAAACCCACTATGGTGACACAAAATTGAACCATCGGAATACCAGGGAATCCCTCTATCAAGCTACATCATTCTTCATGAGTCTCTGACCATGTTAAGAGGTACCACAGTTTGCTAATAATGTGAACTTCCAACGTAACAATCGGGTTCACTCTTTCTAAGCGGCAGAAATGACAAAAAGGTAAAAGTCTTGGCACTTAGCTGAGCTGTGAAATGTTCAAGATTTTCTCAAAATACAAAAACCTTGATCTGCCCGATGTATCCTTTTACTCAGGAGTCATATCTATGCAGACAAAGCAGAAAGCCAAAACAAAAACACTCCGCAAGAAGAACCTACCGCCTTTGACAAGGCCAAACACCTTGAATGTACATATATCCCAACTGTACTCAAGAGTGGAACTACGCTTCCCTGACATAGAGTTTTCACTAAACCAACTCGGACGATCGCCTTGTCAACACCTTTGCTCCTTTCTAAGAATCTTGACAAGAACAAACCTGACACTTCTACAACTTCTGAGGAATTCTTAAGAAATATAGATCAGGTATTCTCCTTCCATAGAAGCAAACACCAGCCTATGATGTCGCAAACCGATTACACACCCAAAGAAAATTAGGTACGTAGTGTACAAGCCCACACATTCCAACATTTACTTAGGTAAATTAAACTACCACCCCCTAATGAAGCAACGAAACCCGACACGCACTTGGCAATAAAAGCAGCTCCGACTACTTGGACCAAACGTACTAAAACTGATAGATCATAGAATCGAATCATAAACCAGTAATTTCAACTACAATGCACTCCTAACTATACAATTACGCTGCGGCGATGGCAAATCTTCCCGAATCTCAAAAAATAGCAATGAAAACAAACCGAATTTTACAAAATTAAAATACGTAAGCATTCACATATGAATTTCAACAAGTAATCTGACAATTGGGAAATGAGCAAGGGTTTTGTGGATTGTTACCTCAGGCGCGTGCCGGACGAGAAGGGATTCATGATTGGGTCCGTGGTTGAAGCTCCGCGAAAGCTCAATCGGATCCGCAAATGGGAGGCAAACCTAGCAGCAGCGGCGATCAATCAACTGATTCGAGCGGCAAATTGGATGGTTCGAATTCGGAATCCGAGATCCGAATACGTTACCGGAGAGATCTGGGTTAGAAACTGTAGAGAGAGAGAGGAGAGATTTGGATCTGAGAGAGAGTATTGTGTTTTGAGTTTTTCTCTTTTCTTTTGTTTCAGGGTCTCTTCCTTCCATTTACGATGAAACAGAAAAATAATAAAATAACATAAAAAGATGCCCCAAAAAAATTAATATATTACAAAATCGGCACATAAATTCTGTGCGAGTTATGATTGGAGAAATTTTTAGTTGTGACCGGAACGCAAGTGGTACACCACATGTTTCAACAGGAGTGATGGAAATATTATTTTTTAAGTTATTAACTTTTTAGCACTCATATCCCACCATTTGTATAGTGACACGTAATATATCACCCCGTATACTGGTCACACTTAGGGTTGGTTTGGTATTGTTGTGCTTTGAAAAAAAATTGTTTCTGATGTGCTGTGAGAATAAGCAGTTGTGAAATAAAACAGCAGAGTGTTTGGTAAACTTTTTTGTAAAAGTGCTTTTGAAAAAAAAACATTATTATAGTGTTTTAAATTTTTATGTAAAACAGATATGAAAAAAAACGGTTTTTCAAAGCTGGGTTCTGCAGCTTCTTGTTTTTAACTTTTTTTCATCTAAAACTGTGAAAAAAAGTTGAAGCTGAATGTTTACCAAACACAATACTAGCTTTTTTTCATAATCACCTCAGTACCAAATCAGGAATAAAAAATCTCTCTAGTGATTGAGCCAAGGGGATCCCTCTGGATCATTTTTTTGAGAATTTTAAGAATTTTTAAATTGTGTCTATTTATCATATATCTTGTGGTTAATTTTCATCAAGTACTATTCATATTTAATTTAAAATAAAAGTTTTTAGCCGCATGATATACGATGAACGAACATGATTTGAGAATTCCCAGAATCCTCACAAAAAGGATCCAGTTACCCACTGTTGTGAGTTGGATGGGTCCACCCTTGCATTGGTATATTCTTTTATATATTTTTGGGTAAATTTCACTAGGCACCATGTAGTTTAGAGTCTACATCAATTTGGTCGCTACGTTTCGAACTAATTGCATGTTGAGCGCTTTAGCAGAGCTTGTGATCACTTGTTCCTCGTTTGTCTTAAGAGGGATATTAAATTCATCGTGCAATTGCATCACCACGTGAGCCTCATTGCAGCTTTGTCTAATCCCTACACTTATTTCAAACTCGAATCATGACATAATTATTTAAGCAAGTTAAGTTTCACACGACCTCAAAAAAAGCCAAAAGACCCTTCCCTCGCGATCGAAGGGCTCATCAACATGATAGAGACTAATTCATGTAGCATTGAATGGTTTGCAACATCTCAGCAAATTAACAATTTGCAAATTTAGAAAGGTGGTTTTAGCTAAGTTTTGAAAAACATGGGTCAAATTGTTACTAGATTCAAAACCAAGGGGGTGCAAAGTATAATTATCCATTTTCTCAGTGGATTCGATTGGCGCGATTTAACTGTGGAACCCGGGGTGACGTGGCGCGAATCCGTGCCGAATCATCCGACGGTCCAGATAAGAAGTTGCCCTCTATTAACATACCTGGTTCAGTAAAGTTTCTGTTTCCACTGCCGTCGCTGTCACGATTCAATGGCGTTGCGCTTCCGGTCCTCCGCCGTTGCTCTCTTCGTCTTCCTCCTCAGCATCGCCCCACCTCAAGGTAAAACCGTAATTTTCTCAAATAAAAAGCCCTGAAATGACATGGACATATTTATATTTGCGTTTCACTCCTTAGGTTTCCTTTTATTTCCATTCAGTCTCCGCCGACGTGGTGCTGGAAGACGGATACACCGTCACGACGGTGATCGACGGCCACAAACTCGGCGTGAACCCCTACGCGGTGCTCGCTCCCCCTGGATCGTCCGATCTCCTCGTCCTCGACTCTTCCGGTAGCGCCTTCTACGCGGTACCATTTCCCACGCCCGGATCCCAAGGTAAATTCCAAAACAGTAAAACTATCTTACTTCCGAGTTCCGAACCGTACTTTTACGCTTAACGACTAGTCGTAACGTTTCAGAGAGTGTGATTAAACGGTTATCCGGCATCGGCGATGGATATTCGGATGGGGAGTCGGGTTCGGCCCGGTTCAAGAAGCCCCGGAGCTTCGCCGTGAGTCCGAAAGGAAACCTCTTCGTAGCCGATAAGGGCAATAGCGTCATTCGGAAGATAAGCGCTTCAGGTGACCTGAGAGACTCTTTCTTCTAGGGTTTTAGCTAGCGTGGCATAATCGTAAATAGTCACTCATTCATCTCTGTGTTTTTGCTGCATTGGATGGATAGGTGTGAGCACGATTGCCGGAGGGTACTCGGTGAAGCCTGGGCGGGAGGACGGCCCTGCTCAAAACGCAACGTTTTCGCCGGACATTGAGCTGGCTTTTGCTGCCGATCAGTGCGCGCTGCTTGTGTCCGATCGCGGGAATCAGTTGGTCCGGTTGATTAATCTCAAGCCGGAGGACTGCGCCAGGAGTTCTCCGTCCAGTGAGTTTTTCCTGCAAATGCAATAGTTTCGTGCAATTTAGTTGTGAAATTCAATTTTTGCATTATGCAATATGCAATTTGCAGAACTTGGAGCAGTTTCGATTTGGATTTTGGGTCTCGGCTTGTCGTGTGTTTTCGGAATTGTTGTTGGATTTGTGATGCGGCCTTACATATTCCCTAATGTAAGTGTTTGATGTTTATGATGCCTTGAGTGCCAAGATCACAACTTTAACGCAATGTGTCTAATGTTGTTAACTGGGACTTGTTAGACAGGAGGGCTGCAAGCGGCTCGTCTTGCGTGCGACATGGAAGCGCTGCCGAATCATTCTGGGGAAGCAAGTAGTACGGACACTTTGCTTCGCCGTCAGAAGCGCAACTGCTAGCTACGGCCCTGTTTTGTCGTTGTTGAGGCAGCTGTATCTGTTGGGCATCTCTCATGTTTCTCTTATGTTTAGGATTAACCACGTAGGGGATTCCCGGATTCCGCCCAAGGAGTGTCTTTGCTTGATTCCGATGTTGATAACAGTAGTAGTGGTTGTTTTGAGATAACAGAGTTGTCGTCCAAGTATGCGGATCAGCTTAAGGATTTGGTGGGTTTCGATGGAAGCCTGGAACTGTGCAGCATGAAGGAAGGAGACGGTAGTGATGGGTCGAGCGATGTGTTATCTAGCTCCCATGGAAGAATAGAGGGTCTGATAGACGGTAATATTATGGGAATTGTGGAGGGAGCTAAAGAAACAAGTCTGGTGGATGGGGCTTTGGGTGGTAATTCGGGTTTAGTTAAAAGGAGATGAAGTGATAAAACAAGAAGACGTCTGTTGTATATATAGTTTACATAGCGGTTCAGGTGAGTGTGGTGTATATATAGGGATCAGTCATCCTGAATTCAATTTCTATGACACTACCGTTGGTGTGAGTTCATTATATTGATACCACACTCATGAGTTTGATACTATTGGACTCATGAACTCATGGGTTCAATAAATTGACATCACTCAAATTTTCCACCCCACTTTGAAGTATGATTTCTATATGAGTTCAATATATTCGTTTCACTCACTTTTTATCACATTTATAAGCGTAGCCAAGTTTATTAGAGGAGACTGAGGAGTGTCTTGCTCTTCTGCACCCAAGTTTGAATCTCTCTCCCACTCAAAATAAAAAAAAAATTATTAAAAAATAGAACACCACATTCCTTGAACAAAGAAAGAAATTATATTAGGGGACCAATATTCGAGAACAAAAACCTTGTATATTTTGACCAGAGTGAGATACCTCACATTGCAAAAGGGCTGAAAACCTTCCACATACAACTTACCAGGAATGGTTGCTACTGCCTATAACCTAAAATTTGAAGGGATTTATATGAAGGATATAATAAGGTCAAAACTATGCATCTTTATTATGTGTATGATCAATAATATCCATGGGTATAACTATAGCCGTTCGGATTGATTCGGGACCTGAAACTGTGGTGATCGAACGATGGAGCTCCATAATCAATAGGCTTAATGACCACAGCTTCACCCTTCCCATCCTGCTCCTGAACTGCACCAAACACAACCTCAGTGGAATTTTCGCTACTCTGCTCATAGATAGTATTTGGGGTTGATGATTGGTACCGATGATAATGCTGCTGCGGTTGTTTTTGCTGCTGCTGCTGTTGCTGCTGAAGATTATCCCACCCATTAGAGAAAACTCGACTTTGCCGCAACTGATGGATTGTTTCAGCATCCTTGGCCATGAATGGGTAGGTTTTGCGAGGGGTGGGAGTTCGGGTTTCAATGGAAGGTGGCTCATCTTCATCTGGTATCACATAGCTATCTTGCACAGGCCAGGAATTTGAGTACTTCTGTTGCTGCTGACTTTGGTATTGATAGTTCAGATGCTTTTTCCTGAAACCGGGAAATATTGCCCCAAGAATTTCCATACCAGATGCCCCGGCATTGACCAAAAGCTTCCCAAGGGATCCAAAGAAGCCTTCTTCATGCTTCTCCTGCTCATCTTCAGTTGGAATCAAAGGTGGCCTGACTGGTTTCAGAGGCTTCTGGTATGAACTTGGAGGAATGCTCGTCTTCATTGGCTCTTGATCCTTCAAAAATGCAATATAAAAGGCATAAGAATGTTTCATGCTATCATATAAGACACTACAAATGTTGATTTATGATTTGAGGTTGCAATGTCAGAAAGGTAGCGCATAATATTTATTCAAGGTACTTTTTCATAAAGAGTTTCCTCTCAGGTATCAATACTACTTCACAATTACAAAATCTGAAGTCAGCGTACATTTACGGGATCCACTCTTCCTATTCACAGACCAAACAAAAGGAAAAAGCAACTTCAAATAGTTCCTGCAAGAACAACGGGCGCAAACCTCACAGAAGCCAACATCTACCCCACAAACAGATGTCAATAAAGCAGGCAGAAGAAAAAAACTGAGTACTCACATTTTGTGAAGAGACAATTGTACCAACTCTACATTGTAGCAATGCTAACATATAACCAAAGAAGCCAGCCCCAACAAGCATTGCAATCCCTGCAATGATGAAAATCAGTATCTATGTATTTCTAAATATTTACACCTTTCAAGAGAAAACATTGGGGTAAAATAAGTTACCAAGAGGGAAACCACTTCCATATTGATAAGCACAGTCATCGAAATGTAGTTGGATCTCCCTGATTGCTTGATTTCCTCTGTCTACAACAAGTAAAGAGCAGCTGCTTCCAATGTAAACCACATCAAAATCGTCCGAAAACTTTGCATCTTCACTTGGTCCATCCACATGGCTTCCCCCACGGCCCAATTTCCCTCCTGCTATTGTTGTAACCCCTAACAGTACAAATTTCAATGACATCAAAATTAAACGTCTTCCTACCAACTTAATTGGAAAAAGTCTTATAATGTTGATGGTGGCGGGTACTAAATAACAAACTATTGTAATGATTCTTGAGAGAACAAGTGTAAACGTGTATATTCATATATACACACATACAAATATACTGTGGGATATGCTACACATACAAATACACTGTGGGATATGCTACATACTAGTACGTGTCAAAGTGAAACAATGAAGAAAGAAGAAGCAAATTTGCTTCATTGATATGCTGAACATCAATAAATAAACCAATTCTTCAAAGAAATCTAATAAAGCAATTACCAGCATCGCTTATCTTCCTGATTGCCATATTCATTGTGTCTGCAACATAAATATTTCCACTGTCATCAACTGTAAGCCCCTTTGGGTGGTTCATTCTTGCCTCTCTGGTCCTCCCATCTACATGTCCCGGGTATCCATCAGAAGATCCTGCAACCAGCTTTGGTCTGCTGTCTGCAGTGTTCCGATAAAATTAGATTAAAAATATTGGAGATATGCAAGCTATGTATCCAAAACAAGAATACAAGAGTCGATTTTCTAGTAGCGTTTGTATCACGGAGTAGACTGACGACATCAACACAATATAGCATGCTTCTAATGAAGATCAAGGCAATTTCCAGTTTAGGGAATACGAGATTCATTGCACAAATAGTATTGCACCTGGAAGCACAACCATGAATTTTGAAGAAAAATCCAAAAATAGAAATGAAAAACCGCATTCGAACTACAAGCAAAAACTTGCTAATCAAGACATCTGGCTTGAAAGATCGACTAAAGTATACAAAACTCAAGAAAATGTGAGTTCCTCAGTAACTTGGCCAAGCAGCACACTGCGCAAATCATACTTGATGGATTGCAAGTTCAATTAAAACCAGAAAAACAACTTACCAAGGCATTGCACAAAACAAAAGCAACTTACAGAGAGAGAGAGAGGAAGAGATCCTATAGAGGTTGCTATTAGCAGAATCCAAAATCAGAAGCTCCCCACTTGGCAAAACCTCCACAGAGTAAGGCTCAATACCAAGCTTGCTTCCATCAAACACCGTCTCCACATTAAACCCACTCTCAAACTTCATCACCGGACGGCCCGAAACCGCTGCACACAGAAATTTCATAAATCCCCAACATTCCAGATTACAACACAACAAACCCTCAAAAATCCAGAAGAAAACAACAATAAAATGTGGGTGGCTTCAGAGATCTAGACCTGTTTTGGTAGTTGCTTTGAGCGACCACAGCCATTTCATGAATGCAGACGCAGCATTTGAGAAAAACCCACCAACAATCTCTGAAAAAAGCAAACAATAAAAAGCTATTTTTTTAATAAACACAAACCAAAACTACACAACCAAAAGCAGATCATGCAGAAGCTGAGCTCAGTCACATATATACATATCTGTATAAACAATTATACATAAATTCAAGAGTCACTCACTTGCTGGGGCGGTAGGGGCAGCTGACGATACGCCGCCAAACATAACCAAAACGATGAGAGCCGCCGCCCAGAAACTCCGACCCATTACTCCTTTTCTTCCAATGGAGGCCACGACACCAAAAAGCTGAAACATTCAAGCTGCCAGCATTGAGAGAACCCCTAAATCCTATATGGGTTTTTGCAAAATGTGGGTGGTAAGAAGCGAGAGATGCTTTTTTCCTCAAATAATTTCTGGGTTCGGAGAAAAACACTGTGTGCGCCTCCCGAGTGCAAAAACGGCTGTGTGTGAAAAGATGAAAGAGACAAAGGATGAAAAAGGAGAGAGGAAAAAAGGCCAAGGGGGGAAGAGAAAGGGATGAAAAAGCAGAACGCTCAAATGCCTCAGTGGGGACTCGAGAGTGTACGGCGAGAGTGAAAGAATCATGTTCTCTGTAAGAGTGATTGTCCTGAAATTTTATTTACTAGTTTATCTTTTCGTAATATATTTAAAATTATTCTAATTTATATGACGGTATTAGCTAGAGAGATATTATCGTAATAACTCGCATGAAACGAAAATGCCAAGAGATGTCTTCAACATATTATCTTTTTGTAATATAATTTAAATTGCTCTAATTTATATGATGGTATTAGCTGAAGAGATATTATCGCAATAACTCGCATGAAATGAAAGTATCAAGAGGTGTCCTCAACATATTACACATATTTTCTCCAAAAAAAAACATATTACGTATAATTTTTTTATATACAAGCGTTTAATTAATTTGAATACTGTTACTTTGGCATCTATAATTCACGTAGCTGTGTAAATAATTTTTTTTCTTTTTATGAATCCAACCAAGCATGCAACACTTATTCTCCACCCAAATTCTCTGCACGTTCGCTTTTGGGAATAGCCTAATTTTTTTATTAATCCGATCCAAGTTTCAACATGCTATTGTTGTTGTTTGTTTTTTACTTGTTATTATTAATGTTTGTTTATGGTTGTAATTATAGATAAAACTGTAACAATTATCTGTCAATTTTCACTTAATTAAAGTAATGGCTTTCCACTTTAATTCAATTAGAGCAATAGTCTCTCATCATAAATTATATGACTAGTGATCCCTTAACTCATCAAAATATGCAGATATGGTTCTTTTCGTCAACTCCATTAAAATTTCGTCAAAATAAGTTATGTGACACGCACATGAGGCTGAATCAATGGACAAATATGGAAACCAAATGAAAAAAATTGTAACAACAGTCCCTTAACCTAATTGGAGACACGGTCATTCAACTTTAATCCAATTGGAGCAATGGTTCTTTAACTTTAACATATTTGTAGCAATTGTCCTTCTAACATGAGTCATTTTGATGGAATTCTAACGGAGTTGACAAAAAGAACAATGGCTACACGTTTTGATGAGTAAAGAGATTAATAGTCATGGATTTTTAGTTGATGAGTTATTACTCCAATTGAATTAAAGGTGAGAGACTTTTTTCTCTAATTATAATTTAAAATTATGACTTAAAAAATGTGTAGCTAGTATTATTGGGATTTGGATCCCATTCAGATCCAAATTGTGAGGATCTTAAAAATCTTCACATCCTAACAGTTCATCATACATCGCACACTCAAAAATCATTTTGAATTTTTTATTTAACATTAAACATAAATAATATCTACTGAAAATTAACTGCATAACATATGATAAACTACTAAAATGTAAAAATTCTTAAAATCTTCACAAAAATAATCCGAAGAGGGTCCTCATCCGTATTATTGTCCCCAATGAATCAGCTGCCCTCTTGTCCAATAAAACGGTATTTTATGGTAGAATCCAGCTCATTTTTGTCAACTTTGTTTCAACAGTTTGACCGTACTAGAGCTACCATTTGCAATTCCGTTGAAAATGGCAACCTACTAAAGTGAAAGAGACAATTTGACGAGGAAGCAACGGCCCATATCGTAAAAGTGTAATATCTGACATGAAAGCATTTTAGCCCAATGATTTATGAGATTAGAATAACTCTTTAATTTAGTTTTTAAGATTTTTTTTTAGTACATCGATATTTTACATTAGAAAAAAAATGAAGTTTGGTTAAGTTAAATAATAGATAACCTAATTTGGTATCGAATTCGTCATCTACGAGATTCGAACTTAAGATCTTTTTTTTTTGGTAAAACGAACTTAAGATCTCTCACTTCTAAGTAAAGAGGATTACCACCAGATCGCAGGACTGAGTGACTTTAGTTCTTGAGATTTAAAATTGATAGAATGATCCTTGAGTTTGGTACCATCAATTATTTTAATCATTTCATGAAATTTTTTTATTTTATAAATAGGTTAAAATGATTTGACAAAATTTGAGGGGATTCTAATTATTTTGATCTTATTTAACGGAGATTGTTCATAGAATGACCAAAATGATTGACGGTGGACAAACTCAAGAAGCACTTCCATCAATTTTAAATCCCAATAACCAAAGTAAAAAGTTACACCAACATCATAAATTATTTTGGCTGAAAAAACCTGACATGAATCACTAACTTTATTTTAGAGCAGTGAAATTCTTGTGGTACAAATCCGCAAGCGTCCAACTTTAAGATAAGAAACTAAAACTTATCAAACTCAAATGCACTAAATGATAGAATATTTCCTACAAACTTATAAGGAGTTGCTAATTTATCTCATAAACTTCTATTTTAGCCGATTTCCTCTTGAACTTTTATAATTGGTCAATTTCTCACATGAGCTTTATTTGTAGTCAGTTGCTACCTAAACTTTTATAATTGGGTCTTGATTTGAAATAAGTGAATCAGGACGGTTATTTGAATGAAGTCACAAGAAAGGCTAATGAAATGGCATCACAACCCCAACATGTTGCTTAAAAGCAAGACCACGGAAAACATTCATAGTTGTTCACATTAGAAATTCAAACAAAAAGTGTTAGAAGTGATAAGTGAGTTATGGCCTTGGCCCAGTCAAGAAACATGAGGCCCATTTCCGGGCCCAACTATGTTAGATTGGCAAATGTCAAACTTCACCTACCCAGGCTTGTGCTTGCATCCTACAGTCCTACTACCATTGGGAGGTCGAGGACTAGGCAGCCCACCAAAAGTAGGGTTAAAATTTTAAAGATTTATAGTTTAAATGGTTAGTAACATTTGTCTATGTATTTGAATTTGAAGTTCGATGTGTCTTTGAGAAAACAAAAGATTGTGATAGACAGTTGAGAAGTTCTTATGTTCAAATCTTAAAAAATGAATGTTGGGTTAGATCGTCAGAGACATCTCCAACCATTATAGTCCCTTAGTGGCTCCACTCATGTCTCCAGCATATGTCTTCATGTTTAGCATATATAACACTAACTAAATATCAAAAATAAAAACATTTCATTAAACAACGAGAAAAAACTTAGCAAGGAGGCCATACCACATATAAGTTCGACTTCTCTCACAAAATATAACCTTGTGTACTCAATGTCTCAAATAATCTTACTAATTCTAGTCGATCTACGAAGTTCCCTAATCATACAGCCCTAACCAACCCTAAGCTTCCCTTAAAGTTACCGTGGACCACCTTAACTTTACCACCATTAATTTTGAATATTGGCAGATACCTCCATGATAGATACAGGCTGGATTGTCCTCTTCCTGTCTGTAGAGTTTGTCACTGTTTGAGAACCAAATCTATCCATTTCGTGCGACAAACACACCATGTCCAACGCATGTTCCATTTTATACACAAATTACATCTTAGACCTGCCTTCGTTTGACCCGTTAAATCTCTCTAAATTCTTTATCGTACACTCTACCGGGTCAACAAATTCATAAATTCTTGAGCGTATATTCAACCGGTTCGCCAATATACATACACCATACGGAAATGTTGACATTTTGATAACCTGAAACTGAAGTTAACAATTAGGATGGATCGAACCAGACATTACCTATTGCGACAGAGAACATTGTATCTATACAAGTTAAATGGTGCCCGCGAACGATTAAAAAAAAACAGTAAACATCTGGTTACTCTTTTTTTCCGGGCACCGATAAATACCATATTGATGTCCGCATGTACAAAACAAGAATGGTAAGTCCACGATCCCGACATGGTACTCAAAAGTTACCGTCTTCACATTCGCATCGAACCACTTCCGAGGTTAAAGAGAATCCCAAACTTCCTCCTGGACTTCAAGTATACAGTGACTGTTCAAATCAATAGACGCTTTCGAAAGAAACCTGGACATGGGGGAGATGCCTTGGCTTTGGACTCGAAGCAGTAGCAAGGCCTTGAAGTAGTTTCACAACGTCACTGGCATCATCGAGATAGTACTTGGCCTTGCTTGGCTTTCTTCCGACAGTGCAGGCAAATATCTCGGGAGGAGAAGGCAAAGATGGACGAGAAACTGTCCTTAATATGCTCTCGAACATGTCCTCATCAGATCTGTCATCCCCAATGCACATCACAAAATCGGGTGCCTTTCCATCGTTGACCATTCTCGAAAGAATTTTTTCAGCAACCAATCCTTTGCTTACTCCCTGCATGTAACAAAGGCCTTAGTGAAACAAACTACACAACTGGGAGTGTGTTTGTGTAAGTGTACTGTGTACATGCGCATGCGAGGAGAGGGACTGTGTGAAAGCAGTTTTACCTGTGGCTTAACTTCAACAATATGCTGGCCCCTCTTAACAACTGCTGGTTCGTTCGAAAGAACATTTTCCAGATGATCCAACAATTCCTTGGCTTGACAGGATCCAAAGTCGGGGTCTGCATCTTGGTGATGCCATACCAAAGCGCTCTCTTTACTTTCTATGTTGGAGCCGTCCGTTGCCTCTGTATACAATCTCATCACAGGCTCCACAATTTCTTTCCAATCCAGATCGGCACCAACAGGACTGGTTTCCCACTCGGAACTTCTATTCCACCTACACCAAAGAACAGAACAAAATACCTTAGTTCAGTTTAAAAAAATAAATCAAGGGGCTAACTGAACATTCAAAACATATATTACAAACATACCTTAAGAAGTAACCATGTTCAGCAGCAATTCCAAGCGTCTCACATGAGGCAAACCAATCGCTCAAAGAAGTCCGTCCCCTCCCACTAACAATGAAAACAGTGTTCTTTGGATCCTTACACAGGGAATTCATAAGAGCGAGGACTTCTGGGCTAGGGGCCTTAATAATGGAAG
Source organism: Cydonia oblonga (assembly GCA_015708375.1). Classification (NCBI taxonomy): domain Eukaryota; kingdom Viridiplantae; phylum Streptophyta; class Magnoliopsida; order Rosales; family Rosaceae; genus Cydonia; species Cydonia oblonga. Next base: position 1,684 of record JADOBS010303883.1, on the reverse strand, counting down.
CTTCAGGAATAACAGTCCCATCATAGTCCAGAAATATGGCCCTTCTGCTTGTTCTTTTGTATGCCGAAACAATATGGTCTATAGACAACTTTCTAAAGTTCGGCGAAAGGGAAACCACTCTAAACCTCAAGCCCAATCCAATGCCCCAGCATCGTTTACTATAATGATCTCGGCATGCTCTATCCAAATCCTGTGCAAAGCTTCGCGCCCAATAAGCCACATCATGAGAACTAACATAACGATAGTGTTTCTCATGACGTAACTGTTTCTCAGATTTAGACATGGTGATTGCCGAGTTCAAGGCATCAGCCACAGCATCAATGTCCCAAGGGTTAACCCTGATTGCTCCACTTAAAGAAGGTGAGCAACCAATAAATTCAGACACGACAAGCATGCTTGTTTGAGGAGAATCTGCTGTCACGCCTAAAGCTTCATTCATGGGCGGTGTTCCCTGCCTGCAAACAATATACTTGTAAGGAACTAAGTTCATTCCATCCCTCACAGCATTCACTATACAACATTCTGCTACAGCATAATACGCTGTCTTCTCATATTGAGGAACATGACGATCAATCAGAACCACTGGCTCATAATTAGGTGAACCATAAGCCTCATTTATCCTTCTGGCAGTCAAGTATGTCTCACTCTTTGCTTCCTGTACATCTTTCCCTGATCCCCTTGCGGGATTTATAATTTGAACAAGTACTATGTTGCCCTGAAACTCCGGATTCTGCTGTAAGAGTTGTTCCAAAGCTAGAAACTTTAAGCTAATTCCTTTAAATATATCCATGTCATCAATGCCAAGAATCAGTTTTTTCCCCTTGTACTGTTCTTGAATCTCTTTAATTTTGGCAGTTGTATCAGGAAGATTCAACACAAACTCAAGCCGACCCATATGAACACCCACAGGCAGAATTTTAATGTACACTGTGCGGCCAAAATAATCAAGCCCAATATGCCCTCGCTTTGATTCATAATCCAGCCCCAGCATCCTACTGCAGCATGAGAGGAAGTGACGCGCATAATCAAATGTATGAAACCCAATTAGATCACAATTTAGCAAACCCCTCAAAATTTCATCTCGGACAGGCAAAGTTCGATAAATTTCTGATGACGGAAATGGGCTGTGAAGGAAGAACCCAAGCTTTACTCGGTAGTACCGCTTCCTCAAAAATGTTGGGAGAACCATTAAGTGATAATCATGAACCCAGACACAATCGTCCTCGGGATTAATAACTTCCATCACCTTGTCTGCAAATATTTTGTTGGCAGATACATAGGCCTGCCACAGTGACCGGTCAAAGCGATCTCCATGGTCTGGACACATGGGCAGCATGTAGTGAAAAAGGGGCCACAATTGCTGCTTACAGAACCCCAAATAAAACTTCTTCTGGAGATCACTGGGCAGAAAAGTCGGCACGCAATTGAATTCCTCCAGCAGTTTCTGTGCAACTTCTTCTTGTTCGCTGGCATCTATTTCAGCCTTGAGAGACCCCACATAAACAACCTCACTTTCAGATGAAAACCCATCCTTTAATTGTAACAAAATTGAATCCTCATCCAAACTGAAACGCCATTTCTTCGTTTCTAGATCCCTTTTAGCATGTAATGGCAACATATTTGCCACAACAATTTTCCTCTCACGACAGGCGGATGAACTAGAATCTGAATCATCATCATTGCT